>MJUU01008686.1:23430-35898 GCA_002080025.1 Modiolus philippinarum | reverse complement strand
AAAAAAATGGTGGTTCGTAAAACATTTACAAATTAAAAGTTTAAAACTATCCAAGTATTTAAGCTAGTTGCATTTAAATTGTGTAAAAATTCAAAGAAAATTTTAATAAAAAGGCATTCTCAAAACTTAGTTTTTCTTCATGCCTGTTCTAAAATAATGAAAAATCATAAATTACTTATAATAACTAAAATTCTTATTATTAAATGATTATACATTTTTTCATTAATGGAAAAAAAAATATTGGATGCACCTGAATCAATTCTGTGCATGATACTTATTGTTTTGTTGCATTATAGCATTTACATTGCATGTTCTAAAAAGGGCCATTACTAGGGGTCCGATTTTGTTTTTCTAGTGTGTAACTATTTTCACTTCTAAAAAAACCTGATCTGAAAGCAAACCAATAAAAAGGGGAATAATGCAAGTGACTTTACATAATATACTCTTTTAATAACAAGATATATTAAATGATTAATTTCAAACATATAAACGTTATNGCATGATACTTATTGTTTTGTTGCATTATAGCATTTACATTGCATGTTCTAAAAAGGGCCATTACTAGGGGTCCGATTTTGTTTTTCTAGTGTGTAACTATTTTCACTTTCTAAAAAAACCTGATCTGAAAGCAAACCAATAAAAAGGGGAATAATGCAAGTGACTTTACATAATATACTCTTTTAATAACAAGATATATTAAATGATTAATTTCCAACATATAAACGTTATATCTAGAAATAAGCTGCCCTTTTATATCACAAACAACCTAAGATTTTCTTATTTTGTTTTCATTATTTTTGTATATGCAAATATTTCTGTATGGTAATTCCAGTTTAAAGCACATTTTAACGACAAAATATAAATTGTATAGTCAATAGTTGTAATTTAATAAATAATTTTATTTATAAGGAATTGACATAATTGGTACATCAAAGCTTGGAATGTCATAAAAAAGTCTTTCTTTCAATTTTTTATTCTTGAATGGTTTGAATTATATAAAGCATTTATCCATAGTTCCATCTTAACAACTGTCATTTCAAAAAAATCAATCAAAACAACAAATTTTCTAAAATTCCCTATACATTCTAGTGTTATGATAAGAAAGCTTGACCGAGGTTATGTCCGACCACATGTGCAGTAATTATTTGTTTACTCACGTGTAAAATTCTACAGATGTGATTGGCTAAATCACTGATTTAAGATAAGAGAATGGAAAGGTCTAACGGCATATGAAGATCAATTTATGACACTTATTTGTGTCCATAGATGGTAACTTTACAAAATTATTTAAAAATAACTACAAAACATAACATTTTGCGATTTTCGAATGTTGTAGCTTACTGTCATATATTGTAAATGCTTTGAAATTGTGTGTAAAAAATTTGTTTTTATTTTTTATTATTTTTTTTTTTATTTTTTGCTTTGTTTTTTTTAATTTATTTTATTTAGACAGTATTTTTGTTGACTGAAACATTTTAAACAGAACAGAACTATTTGTCAATGTAACATTTCAAAAAAGTCAACAGTCCAACATTATTATATAAATACATTAGTCTAAAACTTGAATTTTCTAGCACAAATGTCATTTTTTTCCAATTCTGTCTCAGAAAATTTGTTGTTAATAACGTGAAGTCAGCGTGGATGTCAGCAGAACTTGTACAATATTTCCGTGTACAAGTTATAATTTGTACAAAATCACAACTTGTACACAACATATATACTATAAAATCGATGTGTTTTGACTATTTATGTGCGATAGTCGGCAAAAACTTGCCAATTTCCGCATTGATTTATTGGGGTATGTGTAAGTTTTATTGATGTAAGGAGTTTGTATTACCGAAAAATAGCCGTTATTTGTATCATTTGTAAAGCAAATATAACAAGTTTTCAATTGATATATATTATAAATGATAATGATTTACTCAGCAATAATATTCGGAGAAAGAAAAAGACAAAACCTGGTTAAAAACGGAAATATTCTAAGATCTGTTTATTTGGTCTATTTGAAAATGATACTTTGGTGATTAAGAGCATGTTAACATCATGCTAACATGTTTTTTATTCAAGAAAATGCATTCGAAGACTCAAAACAATTTTCAGAATCGGGAACTGAGATGCAAGTATGTTAAACTTACGCAATTTCAAGGAAAATATCAAAATTTTCGTCAATATTTCATATGGGTAGGGGTAAATTTTATAGCTCTGTGGAACGTATTGGGTATAGAAATCGTAAAAATGTGGGTTCTTTGTAAAGCTTATACAATTGGTTATCATTTGATACCCCTTTTATATACTAGTACTTAGAAAGCATTGGTCAAAATTTTGAAAGTACTGGAAGAAAAACTTGAGAGGAAAACGAAACGTTCTTAATTTCGACAGATGGGTTTTAAGAGTGGCCCATTCCACCAGTGCGTGCAAGTGGACTTAAAAATGGGTGGGTTCGGAAGTGGGGGATGGTGCACGGGGGTAATTCCAACACATTGACTAAAATATAAACACAAATTCAAATACAACATTATTATTTACCATTTAGAGCTTGAATTTGTGACATTTTTGTATGATTTTTAGGGGAGGGTGCTTATTTCGTTATTTGTGAACCTAAAAGAAGATTGATACAAAATATTTTAGACACAATCAGTTGTTTAAACATCATACAACATTATTACATAGGCAATTTAAAGACATATATATTCAGATTTTTTTTTATCCCAACATGTGAAACTTGAAATATTGAAAATATTTAATCTAATCAAAATTAGATCTAACAACATCCCATTCATGGCCTTTTCGAAATGCTCGGGTTTTATCCTTGGTCCAATACTTCCAAAATTCAGGAAGCTGCAATCTGATTGGTTGATTTGAAAGGTCATCAGAATAGAAAGTAGAATGGGATGTTGTTAGATCTACCACGCACAATCGTAACTACTCGGCCATTTACTGGATGGAAATGGCCGAGTAGCTACGATTGCTACCACGCAGTGAGTTGAAGCTGTTGAAGGAACAATTTGTAGATATAATTTCAATTAGGTTCCAAAATATCAATAATCACGAAAATGTCCATCTTTCAAAAATTTTTGACATAAACAATAAAAATCTGAATTTCAATGGTGTTTTGTCAACTTTGTATGACAGCTGTGATAAGTTGGGTATTATCAAAGCTTTAATCTTAAGGAAATTGAGAGCAAAAAGAATCGCCACTTTCATCATTTTTTTTTGCTGGGGAGGAGTACATTTTTCGTATCCCCAGACAAAAATAGGCGTACTTTGCCAAAACTTATGTCCATTGTAAAATTAGAATTAAAGTTTTCATTTGATACCAAAGTTTTATATTTTTCATCCAAGTGTAGAAAATTAAGGAACTGAAAAGTGGAAACTTTACTGAAAACGAAAATATAAGAAATTTGAGTGCTGTACTACAAAAGTAACCATGTCTATGCGTGCAGAATGAGATTATTTCATATTTGAAGAGGATATACACAGAGTGACTGAAAAAATCGGTTTGAGGGGCGTGGAAGGTGGTATTGGTCAATGCTCTAATGGAGGTGATTTTACTAAGCTGGACTCAATTTGTTAAAATAAAAAAAAACATTCAAAAATACCTAAAATGCATGAAACTCTTTTTTTTTCTTAAAATCTGTGTAATTTGGGGTTTTAAACACCAAGTGAAAAATGTTTAACACATTTCCGTTGTATATATTTCAACCGAATGACATTGTAAAATATTTTGTGATTAATTGGTTATAAAAAAAATCTTACTGAGATAACATGAGCAAATACAGTTATATGACATTAGTGAGTTCACAAAGCAAAATTTCCGTGTGCATTTCAAATAAAAACGTTCACTCTTTAAAAAACTCTCAGATTTTAGAATTTTTTATACTGCTAAAGAGAGCTTAACCAACACCAACATAATGCTTAAATTTATATATTGGATGCAAAAATATCATTCGTCTTTGATACCTCCAGGAAATTTACCAAAGTTGGAACCAGAATCAAAATTCAAACAGCTCGATAACAATCTTTCCATTGTATGTATTAATTTTATCTTAATGCAATTCAAACTTAGGCTTAATTCAACCTGAGACTATATATATATAAATATATTACGTATATATAGCTCCTGATTCAACTTCCTAACTTAGCAAAATTCGAAAAAACTGAAATACGGAATATCTATTTTTTCAGCAAGAAATAATTTTATTTAACTTAATGAAGCACTGAGAGAGATAGGAATAAAATTCACGTGTAAAAAGTTTATGGCGGCCGTTTATTTTTTATTCATTTTTTGCACGAATTCCAACTGCGTAAAGAATGCTAAAAATACCGTTACTTGACATGCGTTTTGTTTCTTTCGGTCATTACCTTTGCAATCGTTCAAATGAATAATTAGCTCATCTGATCCAAAGGGTCAGTTGTTATCTTTAGGTGTTTTTTTTTCAAATTTTCATCATCTCATTTGAAACCACGAAAGAAAAAAAAACAGGAATGATGTACCGGAAGTCCTTTACAAAAATTGCTCATGCGATTAAAAAATATCCGACATAGATTGGAAAAACCTGTATATGGCACGTGAAAGTTAGCATAACTAAAGAAAACCTAGTTTTCCTAACGAAAACCCGGTTTTCGCTTCTGTAAACTAGAGTTTCCAGAGCTAAACCCGAGTTTCAATGTGAAAACCTAAGTTTCGGTAGCCAAAACAAGGTTTCTAATGGGAAACCTATATATATAGGTTGCGGTAGCGAAATAAACTAGGTTTTCCAGAGCTAAACCTAAATGTAGGTTTCCCTCCAAAAAATACATACAAAGGTCAGCTTTCTATGAGATTCCAAAGCTCAACCCAAGTTTCCATGATTAGGAAATGAACATGTTTAGGAATCATATGTTTATAAACATGTCTCAAATGGTATTAAGTTGTTTTTTTTAACTACTGTTGTGTTAAAATCATGATAAGACATAGAGTTTGATAAGTTCTTGGTTATCAACGCTGCTTGGTAATTCTCAAAAATTGTGCACAAGCTTTGCAATCATTGCAACTGCAAATTAAAAATTGGAATAACACTTTTGCAAAGTTCTCAATATCAATTTGACAAAATGAAATAATGGGAAAAAAATACAGCATTAATACACAAAAAACTGTCGCACATATACAAGAAAATTTCGCTTCAGGTATCTGAGTACACGAGTTATAACTATAACGATGAGTCAACGATGAAGTTCTTGACCACCCTCGTTTGTTTCAGTATACATCTTTGTGCAAAATGACTTAAACTGCACGAAATGTTTTCATGTCTAAAATATATAAAATTTTAAATTGTTGATGATGTTGTTATCCCCCTGCTTAGCGAAAGTGGGGGATTATGTAATGCAGTCCGTCCGCTCTGGAACTATAAGAGATATACAAATTTGAAACTTGGCACCATACTAGAGTATGATCTGAAGTACCGCACTGAGATTTGGAATTTAAGTCAAACCGGCGCCCTATGGGCAAATCATGAGCGCAAACGAATTTTCGCGATATCCAATAATTGAAGAAATCTCTAAGACCATTTGGGTTAGGAAGTTGAAACTCGTGAATCGACTCACATATAATGTAGCAACTTCACAGAGTGTGTCGGAATTTAGGTATGACCCCTCAGGACATGGCCTCTAGGGGTCCAAAAAACGAAAAAAATCGACTCCGCTCGAACTCCTCTTACACCATAAATCGCAGAGACCTTATAATAAGTGTATAAGTAACACTATGAAAGTTTTCTGTGCCGAAGGTTTCAGAATTTTGAAATTTGCCCTCAGGGCGGAAAAATGAGCGAAAATGTATTTCAAGATATCCAGTAATAAGCGAAATCTTCTGAAGTATTCATGTTTGGAAGCTGAAACTTTGTATGCAAGTTCCATTATGTGCATCTCATTTACTGATGATAGCGCCGGACTTTTGGTACAACTCCTGGGGGCATGCCATTAAGGGGCCAAAATGTAAAACAATCAGTACTCATTAGAACGACTGAAACTCTATGTATAATTTAGATTTTGTGGATTATACTTTTCACGTGGAATTATTGGAATTCTTGTTTGAATCTGTTCTAAGCTTTTAGAATTTAGACCTTTGTGCCAAATTTGGTAAATTTCCTGAAAATGTCAAAGACTAATAATAATTCCAACATGAAGTTTTATAAATAAGCAAGTCTTAATGTCATCAGCTAAAATGAACACCAGGATTCCAAAAATAAGTGATTTAAATTTTGGTAAATTTCCTGGAACTCTCAAAGACCAATTACTTTTCGGAATTTTACCTAGCAACCATAACTTTTTTGATGCCTTTAAGTTCTAATGATCATTTTCGATGGTCAGATTGCAAAACACTGATTCTAATTTTGGTAAAGTTCCTGAAACTCTCAAAGACCCATTATTTTTTGGAATTCTACCTAGCAACCATACCTTTTTCAATTATTTAGAGTTATAATGATGAATTTCAGCTAGGTTGCAAGAATCTTTGATTCTAATTTTGGTAAATTTCATGAAACTCTCAAAGACCAATTACCTTTTGGAATTTTACCTAGCAACCATATCTTTTTGATGCCTTTTAGTTTTAATGATCATTTTCAATGGTCAGGTTGCAAAGAACTTTGATTCTAATTTTGGTAAATTTCCTGAAACTCTCAAATACCTACTATTTTTGGAATTCTACCTAGCAACCATAGCTTTTTCAATTTCTTTCAGTAGTGAAGATCATTTTCAATAATCTGCAGAGTGCAAAAAAAAAAAACTGATTCCAATTTTGGTAAATTTTCTGAGACTCTCAAAGACCAATTTCTTTTTTACCCAGCTACCATATCTTGTTCGATGCCTTCTAAGTTTGGTAAATTTCCTTGAATTCTACCTAGCAACCATATATTTTTTCAATTTCTTACAGTAAAAATGATGATTTTCAACAATCAGGTTGCAAAAATCTTTAACTCTGAGGCCCGTCATGGGTTTCTTGATTACCTGATTATCAGGGCATTTTCTTAATGATTATTTGATTACGAGGGCATTTATTTAATGATTATTTGATATTACCTTACATTTTTATATATTTTTTTATTACTAAGCCAAGAATTCATTGATTACCAAAGTAAAAATTTAATGATTATTTGATTACCAAGGCAAAAATTTAATGATTATTTGATTCCTAGGACCCCCCCCCCCCCATGAGGACCCTCAATTCTAATTTTGATAATTTCCTGAAATTCCCAGAATCCTGTTTTTTTTTTAAATTCCACCTATCAACCATATATTTTGTGTTTTACAGTAACAATGATTGTTTCAACAGAAAGAACACTTCTTTTTTTACAAGGGGCATGAGGGAAGGGGGTCCAAAAAAGGGTAGCGGGGGTAAAGCAATCTTTATCTGTATTTCATTGTTCTTGAAATGGCGTTATGTCGAATAACTGATTCGAAGACACCAAATTTGTTTGATGATATATATGACAAGAAAAAAAAACAGAACGTATGTAAGGGGACGACCATTTGATTTTCAGGGGGAGGCTTGGGCGATTTTGTCCAGAAAATTTATATTTATTTTCACGAAAATCTCTAAAAAACTTATTTATTTTCACCAAATGTCCATCGAATTGAAACAAAAAAATCAATCTTCAAATCAAAATTAAATTTATTTTCATGACTAGATCTAGGTCTAGTGGGATTAGAATATTGGCACCAAGATTAAATAACTTATTTACAAAATCCTGAAAATCAAATGGTCGTCCATTCAGAAAGGAGGCACGTATCTTGAATATCGTTTTTTTTTATTTACAAAAATCCAGATCAGAGAAAAAAATAAAGAATAAAGTAAAAATTTTACTGAGATTGCAAGTCAACCGTTTTTTCCTTTCGCACTGCATTTAGTATTTTTCTCTAAAAAGAATTTTCCAGTTTTGATATTTTCAAGGATTGTCGCACATGGTTTGTGGTGATAACTGCTCAGCGGGGCGCGAAATCATCCGTCACATTAGAGTCGAACATTCCAATAAACATTAAGGTATTATAGGAAGTTGTCATCCGAAAAGATAACTTTTCCACATATTTCATTTGTTTTTGATGATATGCTAATTGATTTGAATATTAAGGGCTATCAGTTCATTGCTCTTAGAATAAATACTCTCTGAAACAATCACATTAAAATGCAAGTTCCATAACCTTTGACCCCTTTTATAATGTTTGGAATTGCCCAACAAACTTTCTTGCACACATTGATTAGATTCGGCTGCAGATCAGCGGCTGTTGTTGACTTTGATTCATCTTGGAAGTCTAGTTAGATTGTTAAAAATGGTAAGTAAACAAACATCTGAAAGTTTTATTCCTTAGTACTTAATATGTAGTTTTTGTTTTCACCATCACTTAATTCAAGAAAAGTTGAGTATTTTGAGAAAAATGCAAGAAATTGCAATGGAATGTCACAGGTTGTAAACATTGGTAAGTCCTTGATTGAGTCTATAATTAGAACATTTCTGACATTACCAATTATCACAAGTAGCATTTTTATTATAAACATATATAATTTTGAAGAAATACCCTTTTCTCAACACAACAAACAACTGTTGAGCAATGTCCTGGAAGAAAATTTAGAAATAGTGTGTGTGTGTGTGGGGGAATTCCAAATTGATAGTTTCAATTTTAATAGAACATTTTTTGGCCAAATCAAAACATTTTCGGTTGGTTGCTAGGTAGAATTCCTAAGGGTCTGGACAGAAAATTTTGTTCATGCTTTGCACGAAAACATTTATTTTTTTCACTCGTATCAACAAAATATTTTTTTGTTAAGATTATATTTTTTTTGTTTGTGTGCATAAGGCCTCCTTCAGAATATTTTTGTCAACTTTTTTCTAACATTTTGGCAGGCAAAATATTTTTTCATATAAAATCGGCTCCAAAATATTTATTTTGAAAAAAAATAAACCCCCTTCAAATAGTTGGTCCCTAAATGTGGTCTTTCAGGAAATTTACCTAACTTGGAATCAAATATTTTTAATTCAATTGGTGGCAATGTTTGTGTTAATTAAAAAAAAACTTTCGAATTTCCCAAAAATGGAATGTTTGAAATCTGGTTGCTGAAAATGTTTGTCCTAATCAAAACATTCTAATACAATGTAGGATGGTTGCCAGGTAGAATTCCCAGAAAAAAATAGAAAATAATTATTTCTTATCATGTTTCCATTACTGGCATTAGCACAAAAATATTTAATTCCAATTTTTTGAAAATTTCCTGAAAGTCTCAGACATTTATTTTTTGGAATTTTACGTACATATACCAGATGTACAGTGCTGTGCCGTAATTTAACAGCAAAGACATTTTACTGCTCATTTCATATAAAATCACATCTTTTTCAAAAAATGATTGAGACATCATTTATCAACGGATTTTGATGGAGTTCATTTCAAAAGATAAATAATTTATATAGATTTTAATTGTTTAGCCCGAAATTTTATCTTCATAAAATTTCTTTTTGTAATTATTTAATAACAAATGAAATATTTTACAATTTCATTTCAGTTGAAATTTAATAGAAATTTAGAGGAAAGTATTTTTACTTTGTGTTTAACTTTAAATTGTGAGAAAATAAGAATGAGCATAGCAAAAAGTACATGTATATGCCTAAATGAACAAATGAAATTTAAACAATTCTTTGCCTTCTGAAACAAATTTCACCAAAAACTGGCGAGTAACAACTTTGCAATGATTTTCTTAAAAAGGTGAGATTTTACA
Source organism: Modiolus philippinarum (assembly GCA_002080025.1). Lineage (NCBI taxonomy): Eukaryota > Metazoa > Mollusca > Bivalvia > Mytilida > Modiolidae > Modiolus > Modiolus philippinarum. The sequence goes on along the minus strand of MJUU01008686.1, from coordinate 26,159 downwards.
TAAAATGCACAGTAAAAATGACTTTGCCTTTAAATTATGGCACAACATTGTAGCAGCCAACCTTACAAATTTATTTCGACAAGTAACTATCATTTTCCCCAACTGGATTTCAAATTTTATTCCAAGTTTGTTAATCTGAAAGACTTGTTATTTTTGAAATTCTGCCTACTAAAGTTAGCAACCACATATCCTTGAATACCTTACAGTAAAAATAGTGACTTGATAATTTGATTTAAAAATGTTGAGAAAAATTATTCCCAGGGTTTATATAACCCATTATAAAAGTACAATAGTCTTCATGGTGATTTTTGAACAGGATTTAAGACTCCTAAGATAGGGACGTTTCCGTGATAAATAAATTAAAAATCCTATGGTGAAAGTTTTCAAAACTTTCTAGAAACATATTACATTTTGTAGTACATAATTGTTTGGTACTGCAAATTTAAAGAAAATTGACTGGAAAATTTTGGGGTTACCTTGGGTCTACTACCTTAAAACGCCACAATGAGCAAACCTGAACACCAAAAATTATATGAAAATTAAAGGAAGAAAATGAGGGTCAAGCTCTTTGTAAGGCCTAAAAAAAATATCTGTGTTTCCGGTAACATGCTCTTTAAAATTAGGGTAGGTCAGTAGGCATATTTTAAAATTTTTTCAAAACTTTTTACCTAGACATATAGGGAGTTTCAGTGCATTTTTAAAAATTGCCAAAAAAACTTAAGTTGTAGGTACTTTTAGTCCCTTAAATCTAGGGTCAGTCGGGTTACCAGAAACATAGATTTTTTTTTATTCTGCCTAATGGTACAATTGAATGAAAATCGAACAAAAGCTCTTCAGAATTTTTAAAATAAAAACTGTTTTGAAATGCACTGAAAAATTGAAAAATTCTTAATACTTTTGACATAAGACTGTAATGCAGGCCCACAGAGATGGTTGCTATATATCTCTGATGTCTAGTTGCCAATAAAAAAACAAATGGCCAATTAAGGTAGTTGGGGGGGGCAAAAACTGAGCATCTTTTTTTGCGCATCTAAACAAAAATTCAATAATTCATTGAGAATGTTGTTTAAATGATTTTGTACGTCTTTAATACAATAATTTGAACAAAAATGAACAATACATATCAAGTTTGTTCGAATAATTTACATATTTGCCAAAAGTTCAAAAAAGTTTTATCAAAGGGAGATAATTCTATACTGAAATACCATGGAATAGGAAAAATTTTCAAAGTTTGTTAAAATAAAATAAGGTAGTTGATCCCAATTCTTTTTTTTGTATTTGTCAAAAGCATTTTAACAAAACACATTTATTATAATTTTAAAAAAAAATAATGGTTTTTCATTTTGGGGGCCCAAATTACTTTAAGTTATCTCCCCTTTCTTGAAAAAAAAAACGACAAATTCTTCATGTTTCATTAAATAACTTTCAAAAGGTCTGTGACATATCCTTTTTATGTTTTAGAATCTGACCAATAAATAGAAATATGCTTAGGGCTATTCCAGTAAAAATTCCCACCAGGGGGTGGAATGCCACTTATTTTTATACCCCCTCCAAAATATATAGTTTAACTATTTCATTGTATTCGGATACAATAGAAATTTACCCACCACCAACAGAAAAAAAAAAAATTGGTGTTCCACCCCACGGTGGGAATTTTAAATGGAATAGCCCTTATAGAAAAAAATACCCTTGAATAGTCCGGGCCTAATCTATAGTGCATTGATTTAGGGGGCGAATTTCGGCCCCATTCCCAATGGTCAAAAAACATAATTTTTCCCAATTTCAAGACATAAAATTCCCAATGTTGTTTATGTCCAACAATGTTGTCAAAAAAGTTTGTTTCACGTTTTGTTTACATGAAATAGACTGGCAACTATCAGTTTTTGGTAAACCAGTTACAGGATACTGTGGTAATGAAAGCTCGAGAGGAATGCCGAACGCATGCTCTGGTTCCTACATTTCCGGTTTGTTATATGCTTACTTTCATACAGTATTGGGTACCAGATTGTTTATTCAAGTAGAAGTTGCCAAAATCGGCACCCAATGGATTCAAAACTTTATCAAGGCACAGAAATTTAAGCAATAAAAGCCGTTTTAATAACTTTTATTAACAAAGTGAGTTAAACGAACTGTTTGTTGCACTCACTAGATCTACGTACGTTAAACTTCAGTCTTCAATGTCAGACATATCCAATTCTACCTGACCGAAGGACAAATCAGGCAAAACTTAAGTTGGTCTGGCAAAATTTTCAGCTAACAGGACGGAATGTCAGGTAAAAAAATTGACATCTGCTTTATGTTCTGAAACAGCAGGTCCTGTTAATTGAACTTTGGTCTGGCAACTTTTTATACCCCGCCACACATAGTGGCGAGGTATTATGTGATGCCCCAAGTCGTGTGTCCGTCCGTCCGTCCGTCCCCCGAAGGTTTCCGACTGATAACTTGTGAACGAAATAACATAAGGTCTTCAAACTTGGTATGTACCGTAATTACTCAAATTTTTCGACACTCAGATTCACTACTTTTTGGGGATTTTGCAAAAAACGTCGAAAAATATGATTTTTTTATTATACGACTGCAAAAAAATTGCAGTCGTATTATGGTATGGCGCTGGCGTCGGCGTCTGTGGACAGCATAACTTACTTTGGTTCTAGTGAATGGATTGTTACCAAATTTTAGCATGATGTTTGTTGGCACAAGCTTAAGCCCGGGTTTTAATTTCGCGTTCC
>MJUU01008684.1:35375-45427 GCA_002080025.1 Modiolus philippinarum | reverse complement strand
ATCAAAATCTATGTTTTCAATATTATCATCTCTTAAAAATTCTTCAGTGCTCATTTTATATATTTTATTTTTAAGTTTAAAAAAACTAAATACAAAATAACCAACTAATGATAATACTGCGGTGTTTGTTATAATTGTTAGTATTTCTAATAGCATTGCTTTTTATTACTATTTTTTTTGCTTTATAACTGAAGCATTTCTTAATCATTACTTAAGCATTACTTAACATTACTTAAGCAATTACTAAAAAATTACTTCAGCATTTATTAAGCATTAGTTTTTTTCTTATTTGGAAATACTAAATCATAAGCATGATATTTATTTTTTTTATTATTTTTACATGTTTTCAACCCGAGTGGTCTTACATAAAAAGGAGTATCTTTGTTTTCTATCTTTTCAGCAAGATGAGAAGGACACCAAACTTCACCATTATTTTCGACAGATAAAATTACGTTCTTACCAAAACATGTATTAACATATTTATAATCAGTGATTTTGTAAATTTTATCAATTTTTAAGTCGGTCCATTTTTGTGTATTGTGATCTTTTTGTTTTTTTAACAATCTATCAAATTCTTCTCTCTTCATTTTTAAAGAAATAAAATTTAATAAACTCTTTTCTCGCTTAATCAAGTAACCAATAATCAGTAGGTTGATCTGTATTTAATATTAACTTACAATGTTTATTTTTTTTCAGTTCTTCCTTTATTATTTTTCTTTCTTCTAAAGTAGGAATAACATCATTTTCTCTTAAACATTTATCAAAACTGTCTCTATCTTTTGTGTAGAACATACATAACCATTGTGTTTGTTCTCTTAAATCAGAATTATATCTCTGTGAAATTACCCATACTGATTGTTCAGCATGTCTCCCTGTAAATGCAAGTTCAGACAGCATATCCCTTTTTTTTTTGTTAATTGTTTTGTTGCACTGCAGTCATCTATAATATATAATGTTGGATGTCCTGCAAATTTTTTAAAACATATTCTTAATAATTCTTGTAATTTTTCTTCTCCGTTATTAAGAATAGGATTAAGAATTATCAAATTTTTTGTTTTTGGTTTTTTGACATCACCAATCCACTCACGTTTTTTATATGCCTTGTTCCATTGAATGGTTGGACAAAGTATAACAATATATTTAAACACTTTATAATATTTTGTTTCTAATAAATCAAGAACAAATTCTGTTTTTCCACAACCGGTCTGACCACAAATAATAGCACAATGAGGATATTTTGGAAATTCCATTTTTAAAGGGAAAACCCACACTTAATAAATAAAATAAAATAAAAATAAAAAAATTAAGAACCTGGTACTTAATATATTTCTTCTTTAAACCTTCCATCTTCAAAATTAATTTGTGCATCTCTTATAATAAAAATATAAACATTAACTGGTTTATTGGCTCCTGCTGTTTTCGTTATTTGAATTGTAATACCTTCAGATCCATTTTCAATTCTTCTACCTGAACCGTGTAGTGAGTTATCATCTGTTGAACGAAAATCTAACCATAAAGCATAATTAGTTGAAAGATATTTTTTTAATGTTGTATCAGATAAATTTAATTTTTTTGCAGTTTTATTTATTTCTTTATCTAGTTTTGAATTCAGAGCAAAGAATTTATTTATATCATACCAATGTTGATACGCTTTCATTCCTTTATCGTGTAACTGATTTGCAACACCTTCTATTGTTATTTCTACGTTTGTTATTTTAGGATTATAATAAGTTTCGGTGCTTGTTCTTTCAGGATCTTCAAATAACATTAGAATACCTTTCATACTTTTAGCCGGGGTATTTAGATTAATGACCCAGCTTGTATCAGATTTATTTTTGGTTATTTTTTGATGTCTTGATATTCTGTCATGTAAGATAACCATTTTACTGTCAATTTGATTTCTTGTTTGACTTGCTAATTCAGGACTAGAAACCTTATCAAATTCTAAACAAATGTTTTTAATTTTATATTTTGCATCTTCATCTGTTGAACGGATTACTTTGTTGTAGTCGTTGAATGTAAGTTCATATTCAAGTTTATCACCAAGGCCGGATTGATAAAAAGGCATGTGAGTTTCTAATAGTTCAAAATCAAGTGGAATACAAAATCTGTTTTTGAATGCATCTGCTATGTCTTGGTCTTCTGCGTTTTCCGTTTTATCTCCCGCTTCAACCCTATGTTTTAACATATTTGGTACTGAAAATACCCTGATATGCCATATTTTCACGTTTAGTTGTAGTTTTCCATAAATCTAAATAACAATGATAAATATCACTATCATTAATTGTCATAACATCATTCCCACTTATACGAATTGTTGTTTGTTTAACTATTGCTCTTCCTATGTTTTGGTAAATAGTTGAGTTTACATCTTTAGATTCAATTTCTAATTCAAAAGATAATCTGGTTGTTCCAGGAACATAACATCATTACTACCTAGATTAGGAAATATTACTGATAACTTTTCATTTTTGTCAATAGTTGAAGGATTATTGTTTTTTACGACACTTTGACGAATTCCTTTTACAGCATGAGGTTCTCTTATTTTTCTGTAAGAGTTTAATTTTTCTCCGTAAGCCTCCATTTTTTAAGGATTAAAAATGAGTTTATAAAAATAATTCAATTACCGCTGATACTAGAGTATTGAGACTTCCAGAATTATCAATCTCATTAATAAAACTTATTCTGTCTCCGGCCTCAACTTTTAAAGGTGTTTTAAAGTTAACATATTCATAAAAATTTTTACCCGAAACTATTACATAACCCATTTTCTTATCACCATTAACACTCACTATGGTAGATACATAATCTTTGTTTTAAAACATGATAAACTAAGACCTAATATCTCTCCTGGAAAATTCATTACAAAATCACCCCCACCAAAACCAAAACTAAACACTTGACCGCTCACCAATGGTCCATAACTTCCAGCAAATATATTTATTATTTTTCTGTCTGTTATATTTTCAATTTTATCGTATAATAAATTATGATTAGTATTAAATACTTCAATCTCGTTCTTCATATTTTTTATTTCCTGAATTTTGTCGTGTAATAAATTATTATTAATTTCCATTATTTTAATCTCGCTCCTCATTTTTAATATTTCCGATGCATCTACGTGTTTTTTTAACTCCAAATATACTCATTTTAATATATAAATTATTAGCGAAGCGGTACCCTTAGATAATTTCTAAAACACAATTAATTGGTAAATGATTAATTATCTTTTTATTATCCTCATCTCTAATTTCTAATCTAAATTCTGTTATATCACCATTTACTAAACGCTTATATTCAGGATGTTCAAAATTTACCGTTATAACATCTCCAAACTCTTTATTTTCAACTGGAATAACGGCTAATAATGTACTCGGTTTATCATCAAGATAATTATGAAAAGTGCTAACTTGTTCTAAATGTAAATATAATGATTTATAAATAGCAAAATCTACGGGTTTGTCTCCATAATGTTTTTCGAGTATTTCAAATATACTTTTATTTTGAAATCCCAAAATATTTTGAGTATTTCAAATATACTTTTATTTTGAAATCCCAAAATATTTTTTAAACTTTTACTAATCTTAAATTCAAAAGGTGTGATTAAAGAAGCAATACCATTTGTTTCATTTACGGATAATTTAATATTTTCTTTTGAAAATTCATCCCCTATTTGTTGAAAACTATAATAACCGTCTGTAATATTTATAGGTTGTTTCTCCCCAATTTTTTTTAAACGCCCCTTTAAAATATTATACCAACCTACGCAATATGTTATTTGTTTTAAACCAATACGTTTGTTACCATCTCTGTTATTAATATATTGTTGTAAGTTTATTGTTTTATTAATATTTGAAATAGTATGATACATTTGTTAGCGTAAAAAATGAAGAAAGAATTTAAATATAATCCTAATGCATCGTATAATCCTCACACTAAATATTCTGAAAAAGATATAATCCTTGTTAATCAATTAATATTTATTAATCAAAAAGAAAATTTCGAAACAACTTTTCCCGATTTATTTCAAAAATATCAAAACCCACCATTACACACCAACGAACCATGGAATACATGGATTCATTCTTCGTTTAATTGGTGGCAATGTCAATTAAACTTTGCAGTCTGGTGTGCAAGTACGGGGTGTGGTGTTTCTTATGATGATCATATAAAAAACACTTCAAATCTTACCAATTCAATATATATGTTTCATTTATATTATTGTATTGCCAGAATCTTAAAAGAACTTAAATCACCTTTACCAACTGATTCTTCTTTTTGTTATTACAAGAACCCATATGACAAAGCAGCATATCAAAAAATATGTAATGAATTTCAAATTTCTCCTAATACAGATTGGAGACAAAAATTAGAAAAAGCTGGTCATGGTTTAGGAAGTTTTACCCAATACTATAAACCAAATGCTGAATATAGAATGAATCATTCTCAGAATGGTCCATTATTAAATATAAACGATTCAGTTAAGCATACAATAGATATAAATATGGCTTGGACAACATTTATTTTAGATAAATCAGAAGGTTTTACAAAAGTAGGTATTGAACGTATTAATGAAAGTATTAGAACGTTTGTGTGGGCTTAATGGGAGCACAATCTCAAACACGTGCAGATATACTAACAATAGGTACAGGATTTGACGCTCAAAAACAATTCTTAACAAACGTTCAAGATGCTATTAATAGTCCCATAGATTTACCCTCTCAGATTTCACATTATGAACGTGTTCTAAGGTACGCTCGGAGTAAAGTTAATTATGTCTATGGTATTGGGTTATATATGTCCCCAAGTGATATGAGATTACAAATACCAACAATTGTTGGTTATAATAACAAAATTGTAATAGCAACAAAAGATCAAAAACTAGGCTTTAATGATGATATAAATAATAAACGTTTTCTCATTCTTTAGATAAATTAGATGGAACAAAAACAAAACAAATCTTTACCAGAACTTGTTCATGATATTCCAAAACCTTCTAATAAATTTGTTCAAGATAAACCGAATATAGAACATGAAGAAAATAAACAAGCAATATTATTTGGAAGTGTTGTATTAGGTATTGTAGGAATAATCATTTATAAGATTAATTAATTTAATAGTCCTTATTGTATCAATGTAAACCAAATACACTTTACATGTTTATTTACCTGGTTGTTAATATATTTTTCCAATAAATATTGGAAAATCAATATGATATGAGTTGTCTTCCCCCAACCTGGAATATACATTTCACGCGTTCCAATTTCTACCTGTGTAGAATCTGGAATCTCAGGAATGTTGGCGGGAAATTTAAATTCTTTTACAACTCTAAAAAGTTTTTTCCGAAAAATTTTAAAAATGTAAATTATGAAAAAAGTTAAAAAAAATACCCTTAAAAATGAAGCAACCAACAGCCCCAGATTTATATTCAGAATTACCAAAAGAAGATGGACAAAATTATAGACTACAAAAAATAACAGAAATAGAAAAAACATTAATAAATGAAAGAGATAAACCTAAATCATTATACAAGAAATATAAACGAGGAGTTAATGTAACGGATGGCGTAGACACGACTTTAATATCAACAAGTGTTATTTTAGCGAGTGTTGGAATAGCTTTTCCTATATTTTTACCAATGCAAATTGCAGCTGCCGCGTATGGAGGTTTAGGTGCTTGTGTTAAACTTGTTAGACGTAAACTTACAACAAAATCAAAGAAACATTACGAAATTAAAACAATGGCAGAGAGTAATGTAAACAGTATAAAAGATTTAATTTCAAAATGATAAATGAAAATGAATTTAAATCAATTTTAGATGAATTAGAAAAATATAATGAAATGAAAGAAAATATACGCACAAAACAAACAAGAATGAATGACAGCGAAAGAAAAAAATTAATAGAAGATACAGAAGCAAGAGTAAGAAATGAAATTAAAAAAAAAGGAAAATATTTAATTTTCTTCAATAAAATTACTATAGTAAATGACCCTCCACCAAAATATGAATAAAAAATTTTGTTTAAAAAATGGCTGAAGGAGGTTTTGAAATGGATACTTTTAAAGATCATAATAATGATGAAGAAGAAGAAACATCTTTTCAAAATGATATGGATGAATTTAAGAGAACTACACAGAATCGTAGAGATACTATTATAAATGCCGGTAGTGATAATAAAGCAAAAGAAACTTTAGAATCAAAACAAATAAAATCATTTGTTAAAGAATTTTACAAACAAATAGAGAAAAATGAAGGATATATACCGGAATATATTGAGTATTCAAATTTTGAAGTTGATAAAGATTTAACAATACTTTATTTATAAAATTCGGCTTTCTAATAAAAGAGAAACTGGTTTTATTTCTCTATCTACTTTACAACAAAGACTTCGCAGAGGTGGAGCAAATAAAATAAGATCTTTGTTATTTTTAAGCGATTATATATCTACTAAACCTAGATCAAAAACTACTTAAGCTTTAAAAAATGCAGAAAAAGAAATTGATAATAAAGGTATTTCTTCACAAAATATAACTTCCCAACAAGAAGCAGAAGAACTTTTAGAAACAGCAAGTAGTGCAGAAACATATGTGAAAAAAGTATTTGATGATGAAACATTTAAGATAGATGCAGTAAAACGATTAAATATGCCATGGAGAGAGATTGTTGGTATATCAAAAGCATTTACAACAACGAAAGAACTTAATATAGTTTAACAAACTGAAATAGATAATAAAATAGCAGAAGAAAGACGTAAATTAGAACAAGCTAAAAAAGACAATGATGAATATCAAATAAAAAAAAATAAGTAATCGAATAACAGATTTGGAAATTGAGAGAAATGGAAGACTGGAGTCAATTAATGATGAAAGATATATACTACGTAACCAGGTAGATAGAATTAAACAGACAATACATAAAATATTAAACGAAGACACAACATTAAGGGAAAGAATTAAAACATTATTCAAAGAACAAGGAATAACAATAGCTAGTATATTAACTGCTTTTGGGATGATTATAGGTGTTATTGTTGAGGCAATTATTCCTTCTGGTGGTGAAACTTATCCTTCTGGTGGTGGAAATACAAATAAAACAGATGCAAAAGATTGGATAAAAAAACAATTAAAAAATCTTGGTAAATTATTAGCTAATCTCGCAGGAAAATTAGCAGCTGCATTACCGGGAATTATCGGTGCTATTGTGTCTTGGTTGTTAAATGCAACAAAAGACGTAGTAAATTGGTTTGCAAATAATTTATGGGCTTTGCTTGTTTTGGTTGTAGGTTTATTGTATGCTGCTGCTAGGGAATATTTAAAAAAATAAAATTAATTGACTTACCTTTTTAGCACGTTTTTCATCATTCTTCACACATATTATCTAAATTAATATCCACACTTTTAATCTGGACATGATCATCAAGATTTTCAAATTCCCTAACTCCTTTTATAATTGTAAGTATAATATACTTTTGAAGCAACAATTTTCTCATTCCTTTTTTCACCTAAAAGCGTTTTCAATTTCTTTAAAATATCCTCAAAACTTTTGCGTTCTTCCATTGATATTTTTGAAACAGCATTATCTGTATACTATGAAATTTCATTGAGTGTACGTTTAAATTAAATTAAATTACACCTTGGCATCGGTTGAAAGAACACTTTTCCAATTAATTTTAATAGTCTGAAATCAATAGCTACTACAAAATACGCTTGGTTTGTCATTTAAATTTTTAATGAAGCATCTTTGAATAACTTGTTGTAATCAAGACTATGTTAGATTGTTGCTAAGTAATAGTCGATATTGGTTAACCAAGTAAATTAATTGCTTTTTTAGAAGAAGTAATAAACACATTTTATGGGGTACTCTTTAGGTTTTTTTCTTACTTTTTCCTGTGTAACTTTTTCTACTTCGCTGAACTTTCAGCTTTTTAATTTTTGTTTTGGGGGGGGGGGTCTTTTTGTACCTATTTTATTTTTTTTTTGAGGGTCAAAAAATATAGGGTTTTTTGTGCTGTTTTTGTAGTTTTATGATAAACACTATGTTATTTAAGGTCTTTCGAGGTTTTTTTTAAGGGGTCAAAAAAATTTTTTTGGGGGGAAGGGGGCTGGAGGTGTGGGATGTTGTGTGCGGTACGCAAGCCCATTTCATATACTACTTTCATGCTTGTCTGTTGAATATGCTTCCATTGCTTGGTTTAGTCTAAAACCTGTAAAGAGGAATATTTAGTGTTACAAGCCCTGGATTAACAAACAAAATCCATAGTTATTTATGAGGATAATCATTTCAACAGAACATATACCCTTAAAATATACAGGGGAAATATTCACATTTGTTAAGACCATGAGACAAGATGACTTACATTTATGTATAAGTGTTATCAGTTACTTTTAAATAGTATACACATCCTCACTACCCCCCCCCCCTTTCTCATTTGTATCCCCCCATTGGTGTGACAATGAAATCGTCACATATTATACTGCAATAATGACTAGTATGGTCAACAAAATCACATATTTTGCAGATATGAGCCAAAACATAATTCAATACATGACAACCAAGGCAATTGAACAATACTTTTATTTTGAAGTCACCATGGTGCATTAGTTTCAATAAGATGACGTGGCTGGTTGAACACTTCTTCCTTACCTGTGTTACACGTAAGGTGTCCGATGTATATTTATAAAACTAGATGTCTCGACAATGGCGCCTCATAGTGTTTGTGTCCAAAGACAGGCGCGAGTCCCTAACGTATATGCGTACTGTAGCCATTGCCCATACGGGAAGGATGATTACATGCTTTGCTTATATGCCCAGACTTTCCACATTGATAACATGATTTAAACTTAGCACTACAATTGTTAAAAAGATCTGCAATAAAACTCGCCACACAGTGTACAATTTCTTTGTTCTTCAAGTTCTGATTGTCTTCCATAAAATTTGGGTCCATGTTGTTACTGTTGATGTGGTCTTTGGTGAAATCTTTGTCTTTCTGGTCCTCGATGGTAGTTGCCCTGTTGATTGTTGACTGCCGCTATTGTGGCTTCGTTTCCTAGCTTTAGAGCATCCATTTCAGATTTTAATAAAGAAAACATGGCGTTTAAATCAGCATTATTTTGTTTTGTTGTATTTTTCGTTAATTCTGCCCTGCAAGCTCTTTTCCGAAAATTCATCACAATCGGTTTGATATCTTTTTGTAATTCTTTAATAATTTTTGAAATTAGTGTCAGTTCCTAAATTGGTGCGTCCGAAAATTTGTCTGTTGCCCTATTAATATATTCATCAACGCTTTCATTTTCCGACTGAACGATTTCCATTAATTCAGTATCTAATTGTGTCGTCAGGAATCGTTCAAAAATGCGTCTTTGAGCTGTTTGATATTTTCTCGGATGTTGGTCGGTAACCGGCTATACCACTGTTGTGTCATTCCTTCTAAATATAGTGGAAAATATTTGCATATACCCTGGTCTTGTATATTTTATGCCGCCATGTATAGCATGAAGTAGTTCAACCATTGGACTACCGATGTTTTCCCGCTATATTTTGTAATGGGTTGTGTTTAAGTGAGGATTACTACAAGAACTTACCGGATTGTGGTTTGCTCCGCTGCCGCTTAGTACTGGTGGTTCAGTCGGACTACCGGTGTTTTCCAGCTATAATTTGTAATGGGTTGTATTTAAGTGAGGATTACTACAAGAACTCACCGGATTGTGGTTTGCTCCGCTGCCGCTTGGTACTGGTGGAACACTTGATGTACCACCTGTCGTTGCCACTGTAACAGGCTGGTCGATGTTTTCCTCCTGGTCGTGGTTCAGTGGTGTTCCGGTCATAGCTTATATCTGTTGGTTGTTCGGTTGTTATATACAGAATTAGACTTAAAAAGTTAAATGGTTTACAAGTCCGTATGCACGCTTCAAGTGCGAAATCGAACAAAACGTTCTAATTTATAGGTCACTCTGTCATCAAGACACCGTTTACTTACAAATACAATAATGTGTCATGACAATTAAGCTGAGCAAGCTTGGACACTGAACGAACACCTACCCCCCCCCCCCCC
>MJUU01008684.1:20466-35365 GCA_002080025.1 Modiolus philippinarum | reverse complement strand
TTAATTAACTAATTATCTGTCACGCTGATATATATAAATCCCGCCAAACTGCGTTTTAAATGATAATAATATGTAATCGACTATTAAATATTTATAATACATTGAATACATTGTAAATTTATAAATAGATAAATACTTCATTTTAAATATTTAGAATCAAAGCTAAATCATGAAACAAAAATAAAGTACGAATTTTCCCCACATAACAATGTTAAGAGGGCTATGTCCTTTTTAACATTCACCTACTCTAATAATTTAATATTAATGAAATCGAGATCAATATTTTCAGTTTCGCCTTGTATACTTTTTTTCAATATTACTTTGATATGTGATATATATATTCAATGGATTCTATGAAGATGCCCTGAAAATATTACATTAAAATAGACAAAAATTAACTCAAAATGCGCCCTCTTCCACAATTGTTTTATCCCCAATCATAAAATATGCTATGCAATCACTACTGCATCGTCATCCCATTAAATTCCCATTTAAAACCTGTTTAAATACTACCAATCCATTAAAAACCCTATTAAAATCTGTGATGAAGTTATTAATGGGTTTACGAAAAACACATTAAAATCATTTTTAATTGCCATTAAATCAAGCTTTTCTAGTTTTTGATCCCATTAAAAATCCATTATTATGGCTTTACTAAAACCTTTTCGTATACATGGCCATTATTATTCGTAACAAAAAATATTAATGGTGATTTAATGCCAATTTTTTACTTTACGCAATTCAGTATGTGTTGAAGATGTGCACCATGCATTTTGTTTCTCTTTAATTTTGTTTTTTTTTACAGAATTTACGCTGTTTTTGGACTTTGCCATTTTAGCTTACTGGAGTCTTGAGGGTATGTCTCCATTATCCGCAACTCCTCCTAAACCGCTTGGCACTTTTCAACCAAACTTGCAGGAATGCTTCAGTATATGTTGATGATGTGCACAATGCATTTTGTTTTTTACAGATTTTACGCTGTTTTTGGACTTTGCCATTTTAGCTTACTGGACTCTGGAGTCTTGAGGGTATGTCTCCATTATCCGCAACTCCTTCTAAACCGCTGGGCACTTTTCAACCAAACTTGAAGGAATGCTTCAGTATATGTTGAAGATGTGCACCATGCATTTTGTTTTTATTTAATTTTGTTTTTTACAGATTTTACGCTGTTTTTTGGACTTTGTCATTTTAGTTTATTGGAGTCTAAGGATATGCCTCCATTGTCCTCAACTCCTAATAAATGGCCCTGTATTTTTCTATCAAACTCGGAGGAACGCATGCTTCAGTATATAATTTAAATGTGCAACTTGGACTTTGTAATTCCATTTTGAACACAAGAATTCTTAAATATATATAGTGCAGGCGACACAAGTTAAATTAATGACCCTTATATATTTTTTAAACCATTAAAATTTTACCATCATTTTATGTACAGTATATGTCCAATAGCTAATGCTGTTAATTACAGCTTGCATTGCATTGAGTTATGATTTGTTTTGAATATGCTACTTTCTGTTCGTTTTTTTGTAGTTTGTATGGTCATATTTTTAATGTGGAACGAAACACTTCGAACTGAACTGATGTCAAATTAAAACATATTCGATTTTTGTAGCTAGCTCATACACATGACACATGCAAAAACTGACAGCCAGAATTCTTATTCAGTTAATACAGCCGCATATGGTATCCATATTTGTGATCATCAGTCGTTTTAATTTCTTGTTACAAACAGTTTAGTAGGTTATATGATAACCCATCAAAATATGCCCATTAAGTATTGATAAGTGTATGTTTAAGTATTTATTTTGTTAACACGTCCGTTCTTCTGGTTCTGTATGATATATACATGTATCATGTTTCTTATCAATGATTTTATATGTTCTTGTAGAATTAAAAAGTTAATTGTTCAGAGAACAATTGCAAGGTCTTTCACCAGTTTTCACCATGATTACATGTTTGAGTTTGATTTTGTTGTCTATTTCAGTTCAAAATGTGGTGTAAACAAAAGTTCTGATCTTCATTAGTCTTTTGCTCAACGGTTGCTAAGGACTTTTTCGAAAAAATTAGCTTGTTGCTAAGGACAGGAAAATCACTTCCGGTTGGCAATGTCATTTATTTCCTCTTTACAACATTACAAAACTTTTTGCACATGGTTGCTAAACGTTGTTGCTAAGGACCTTGACCTTTGACTCCATTTTGTCGGCCATATTGAGCCGAACATTTTACCTTTTATAGTTTCTTTGTATCTTTAATACTTTTTGAGATATAGGCAAAAAGCTCTAAAATCTGACCTCGAAAAATGGGTTTTGGAACATAGGTCCAAAATGAATGGTCCAATTATTTTGGACCCCACTGTCAAATGTAGACCTCAATGAGACAAACATTATCTCTAAAATAAATTTGATCATCTATCTCTTACAGTTTACGAGTTAAAGCGATAACAAGGCAAAAGGTCATCAGTGACCTTTGACCTTGACATTTTTAGATGGCCATATATCACTTATTAACAATGGTGAAGGTTTCAGGTCTTTGCGACTTATCGTTTGGGAGTTTTAAGCATTTACGGAAACTCAAAATCTTTCAAAGGGCAATAACTCATATAAAGAGTCGTCGAATCTCTTCGAACCAAATGTAACAAAGTTGCGTCTCATGACAATGAACATTTCTCTCATTACATGTTTTCAGCCATCTTTTACGGTTTATGAGTTAAATTGATAACAAGGCCTAAGGTCATCAGTGACCTTGACCGTTGACCTTGACATTTTTAGATGGCCATATATCACTAATTAACAATGGTGAAGGTTTCAGGTCTGTACGACTTATCGTTTAGATTATAAAGCATTAACGGAAACTCAAAATCTTTCAAAGGGCTTTTGCTAGTGCCGGTACCAAGTCCGGCTGTCCCGAGTTCCTACAGTTGTTAACGTTTGTCTTTTGTCTTATTTGTGGTTTTCCTGTGTATTATTTCCCTAGCAGATTGTGGCATGTAATTATCTGTTGTCCTTTATATTTCAATAACTCATATAAAGAGTCATCAAATCTCTTCGGGCTAAAGGTAACAAAGTTGCGTCTCGTGAAGATGAACATTTTTTCTCATTACATTTGATCAGCAATCTATTACGGTTTCCGAGTTTGTCTGATAACAAGGCCACGGTCAAAGGTCACCGATGACCTTCAACCTGGTACTCAAATTGAAGCTCTCTTCGCACTGATCATTTTAAATATACATGTTTACTATTATATCTGTAAGCGTTTAAAAGTTATTCGCGAAAAACCAATTAGCCGAAACGCGTCAAGGGCTATAACTCAAGAACGGTTCATCGCAGAGTTTTTGTTCCAATGTATCAAATNTCATAAATTCTTTATCGTTTCCAAGATATCGAGATAACAAAATTTCAAATGGCGGTCATTTTGAAAATGGCGGACGAAAAAAAATTTTGACATCAGATTTGTAATCAGGACCATAAATGCTACCTGGAAACCAAATTTGGTGGAAATCCGATAACTGAGAAATTTGCATATTTAGGGGTCAAAAATGCGTAACCAGGGTCGCGACCCAAATTTTTTTGTCCATGATAAATCATCGTTAGGATGTAAGCAACATTTTCCACATCTCAGATTTTTGATATCGGTTACGGTTTCGAAGTTTACCTGATAACAAGGGTTTTTGGTGTTGGGGAGATAACTCCGTTACTAAAAATAGTTCAGAACAATAAGGTCATATTTGTTGTCGTTTTGTATGACCGATCTACCACACAAAGTATCGTAATGATATGTCTCGGTAGTTTTTAGGCAGCGGGGCGGCGGAAAAAGAATAATAATAATAATCAGAAGAATTACAATAAGGACTTTCACTGTGGTGAAAGACCTTAATTAAAAATTACATTTTTGAATCGTTGTCTTTTTTTGTCTTTTCAGTGGGATTTGATAATTTAATTAATTGAACACAACTACTTGTTAAATATGTATTCACATCTATACACAAATGGAGAATGTTCATGACAAACCATCATAAGACCACACTTAGTAGCAGGAAACAATCATTAATTCACCGATGGCAAATGATCTGTGCCGTTTCGTTATTATCCAACATCCTCATATGTAGATAAGCTAAATTTGCAGTATCTAGCACATGCGCAGATAATACCACTTTTCAAAGAAAACAAACACCCCCAAAGAACCCTCCATAGTTATTTTAGTGCTTCGCACGATAGTACCACGTGTTCTTTTAGACTTCAAAATTGTTACTCTTTAGTTGTACTAGGATTATTATTTGGATTTCTAATATGGAGAACGACAAATCAGATTCGCGTTTAACATCAGGAGAGGTATTTTACGTTGTGGAACAGGACGTTTCTGACACTAGTAATCTTTCTCATCAGGAGTCTGCAAACGGATGCATCATGACTTCATTATAAAAGAAAAGTGAAGAACCCTACATAATAAAAGCCATGAAGAGTACCGGTATACTCCTGACAACTCTCCATTTCCAGCAGTTGGAATATAGACAACCTAGTACATAAAAGAACTCATTCAGTTTTTATTGCTTTAATTTCTGACACTTTAATGGATTAAAAACCACTTTTATTACACATCTTCTTGTTCTGAAGGGATGTTGTTTTAACAATTCAATCTATAATTGACCATATCTTCATGTACCTTTATGTTACTGTAATTTACCTGTAAAAATGATATTTTTGAAACATATTTTAGCTCATAAACTTTAAAAATTTACTTCCATGGATTTTTTATTAAAATTGAATGGAACATTAAATATTAAAAATTGACCACCAAGCTGTATTATTATTTACATATCAAGATAAAGATAATTTCTGTTATGTTACATTTGAATAACAAATTTAATTAAAAAAAACTGAAATTAAGGCATGCAATTTTTTCAAACATTATATGACATTCTGTAAATAAATTGTTGTTATTGAAATATTATATGACATTCTGTAAATAAATTTACTCAATGGTCTTTTTTGAAATTTCAAATCACCAGTATTGACCGGTATTGACCACTTGAGGGAGTATTGACCAGGGCGGTTAAAACCACCGGTAAAAACCGGGGGCGGTTTTAACCGCCCAACCTTGTGAGGCGGTGAAATGTTCACTATTTTACTACTAGTATATAATATCTATGTAACTTCAACTTTGATTTATTCATTCATTTTGCCAGGTATTTCAATGAAACTTGAAATATATATTTAGAACATCAATATTGATTAACATCATATCCGAATATCAAGATCATGATTAATATAACACAGAAGATATTGCAATTTAAAATATCGATTTTTTACATAGATTACATTTGTATATAGGTAAACATCGATTGCGTCACTGCCTATGTTGGGGTTGTAAAATTAAACTCCACTGATCTGATTGGTCAATCCAGCACTGTGATGTCACGTCGGATAAGAGAATACATGCGATGTGAAATCCATTGATGTACAACAGATTTTAAATTTGCTCATGAGCACACTGAAAGAAGCCCATCAAAATTCGATAAATAATAAATATTGTACCGCCAAATATGAAATCACCCAATTTGCCCCTTTTGGCCCCATTTTGAACCAAGCGGGTCCACAATGACCAAAACCCATCGAAGCCTTCATTTTGTGCCAAGGAACATCATGTTAATATTTCATAAGGAATATCGACTGGAATTAAAGTTATTGGTGTAAACATATTTATTCAAATAATAACAAACAATACATAATAATAATACATTTAACATACAAAAATCATAATAGGATTCGGAAACAAGCTTAATAAGCTTATACGAAGTTCCGTTTCCTTACGGAAAGTTTTAAAGTTATTGGCCAAAATCAAAGTGTCTACAGACAAAGAAGACAATAACGACGACAGCACCGTATCATTATATGACCTCAAATTTTTGCAGTTGTATAAAAAGGAATAGATCTTTATTTGAATCGATTTAAGAAAGATCGCTTGCTTTTACAGTAGACCTAGAAGTGGCAAGTTAGATTGTGATTTATCTTTGTAAGACCAAAACAACGGCAGTAGAATACCGAAGGAACAAAGGAGGGAAATCCACAAAAATCGAAGTCCAAAGACATGGCCAAAACGAGAACACAGACAACAATGGCGCCAGACACAAAACAATGACCTTAGACAGACACAAAGCACAGAAATAGAAATCACAACATTCAAAACAAAGGCATTCACAGTGTGAACTCCAGTGAAACTGAGAGTGACATCAGGTGCTCCGGAAGGGTAAGCATGTCCTGCTCTGTTAACAGCACCCATCACACTGTGAGCGAGTCGATCCAGGAAAATGTCTAAGTCTGTAGTCAAATCCGGGAAGACGTGAATCTAGCTGAAAATGTCCACTTTCATTTGAGATACTGGCACGTCATATCTTTCAATGATGTTATGGTGACGGCCATAGAATTTCTTGAGGGATGAAATTAACATAGGTTGAACAAGTCCCTGACTAAGCAGATTTTGGGACAGCGTTTTGCTCTGTTCAAAAAATCACTGTACAAACTACACGCTCGACAGTAACGAATCAACGTTGAAACGTACACTCCATAGGTAGGTATATTGCTTTAAAGTTCACAATTGGGAAATTAAAATCATCACGCTTGTCATATAGCTTAGATTTCAAACGTCCATCTTCGTCAATATACAATAGAAGATCTAGGTACGAAGCTGAAGTAGGTGTTTCAGTTGTTTCTTTAATCTCAAGCTCATTAGGATAGATCTGATGTAAATACTCCTTAAATTTAGGATTATTAAGAGAAAGTACATCGTCTATATAGCGGAAGCTGAAATTAAAGGACTGGGCTAAATGTTTTTGTTTTCTTTGAAAAAGCCCTTGTAAAAACTTGGCCTCCTACGAGTAAAGGAAAAGGTCGGCTAAAAGTGGCGCACAGTTGGTTCCCATGGAAATTCCTATTGTCTGTTGGAAAATACGACCTCCGAATTCGACAAAAATATTGTCGATCAAAAATTCTAACATTTTGATTACGTCAGTCTCAGTGTACTTCCTTGTTTGAATCAGTGTGGTTTTTAACAAAATATGTCTGGTCTTTCCCTATAACTAAAAAGGTGTATCTGCGTTCTCCATTTTTAGTGCAGAAACATTGATGTATTAAATCTGCAATTACTGTTTTCAGTTTATTTTGTGGAAGGGTTGTATAAAGAGTAGAAAAGTCAAAAGTTTGGATGCTATGGCAATGGGTAAGACTGGTTGAGGATAGCTGTTCAAGGAGATCTTTGGAATTTTTAAGAATCCACATTTGATTCACACCGCTTGTGGAGTAAGCTTTATTACAGTAATTTTTCAGGCCATCTCTGACTGCGGTCAACAAAGTAGTGAGGAGCTGTGAAAGAGGTTTAGTGGTGCATCTGGAAGACCCGGCAATGAATCTCTGTTTGTATGGATTCTTATGTAGTTTAGGTACCCAGTAAATGTAAGGGAGTTGATTGTTTTCATCATTGGCTTTTATGCCAAATGATGCTAAAACTGAAGTGTGATTTTTTACAATCTCATCCCTCGATATTGTAGTAGGGGTATAAGTAGGGTTTCCAGATGAACTGTCGATGCCCATCTCCTTGTCCAGGCAGTCGAGATAGTCGAGATAGTGTTTCTTACACACAAACAGTATGTTGTTAGAAGCTCTGTCTGCAGGGACAATGACGTAATTTTCATGGAGGTTGGAAAGAGTTTTTACTACGAGGGGATCTTCAAATATACTGGGATTTCTGGATTTCATTGTTGTTTTTAAGCGCCGGATGCTTAAAATTGATGCATTTGCAATTGATGCATTTGCATTTGCTAATATTTTAACCATTGGCATCTATTTACAACAACAGGACATTTAATAAAAGGAAAATGTAAGTAATCGATTTTTTATTCTTGAAATTTTGGTTATCCTTTGGTGATCCCCAGAGCTTGGGGTGAAGGGGTCGTAGCTGAACTTTCCAGGTACTTGATGTGTGGACGCTGAGAACACTGTCGGCGTGGAACTCGACACAGAGAGCAATTATTTATTTTTTATGTTTTACGGTAGAAAATTTGCAAAATGAGATCTTTACTTGGAAATAATCACCTTGGTAATGGGAAGTTTCGTAATGCGGGTGTGCAATGCACTGCTATAGCATATTATGCTTTGGCATTCGTCTTCTTTTCTTCACATATTTTGGATTTTTACCCACATTTTTATTCCTCTACCATAGATTCAATCGTCGCTGATGGAAATGATCTTTATGAGGATATAAGAATGCAAAATGGATATGTTGATGGTCGTTTTTTGACGCATAGTGAATTGCCGCATAATGTGGCAGTTGATTTTTGTGATATTGAAACTAATGTTTATGCTGACATGCTATTTGGGATGGTCGGTATTGATGTTTATGATGAGGGAGTAGGAGCAGTCTCGTTAATGGACGCCATACGAACAGTCTTTCAAATTGCGGAGTATACTATTGTCACATTTGGCGATTTAACGATAGCTTTATTTCATGTTAACGGCCATTATTACATTTTTGATTCTCATAGTAGAGATGAAAGAGGGTATGTTAGTAACTTTGGAAATGCAGTTTTACTCGAATTTGAATCTGTCCAAAATTTAATTGAATATTTGCAAATTGTTTATCAAAATTCAAACTTTAATTTGTCCCCTGTAATTATGAATATAATAGGAAATAGAGCTGTGGAACAAAATGAAAACAAACATTTCATTTCCGGGTCAGGAAATGGAACATGTGGGTATGATAATCCATTTTTAAATTTGAAAAATAATCATAGCAGAAATGATGTTGTAGATGGAGAAAAAAACAGCAAAAATTATATGCCAATGTTAAGTGAAAATGATCCAGGAAATAAATGTAAAATACCTACAATGGTATGCAGAAATGAAAACTTGCTTAATTTAAATTGTTTTGAAAAAGCTTTGGTAGATGAAAAAACTGTGTTGCATAATATTTTTGAAAAACAAGAGCAATTTTTTGAAAAACTAGAAAGAAAATAGATTATGAAATTCATGTAACTATTTGTAATGATCAAATTGTTTCATCGTGTGATCACAATTATTGCTGTAAGCCAGGAAAAAAGAGAGTAAAAAAGAAATTAAAAAAAGACAAATCAGAAATGATGGATTCAAATGATGTTGTTCAAGGTGTGAATGGCGGTAATGAGATATTTTTAAATAATTCATCCTACAATAATTTATTTTGTAATGTCGCATTCTATACAGAGGTGAATTGCACTATTTTTTTTCAAACAAATTGAAAGATGATGCTCCTTTTGTCGGTGATAAAGAGTCATTGGCTTATTATAGTGCAATACAATCGATACCAAATTATCGTTGCAAAAGCTGTGATAAGTTTTTGTACAAAGATCAGATATATACACTTACTGGAGATGCAGTTTTTAAAAAAAAATGGAGTTGAATATTGGTGATGACACCTGTGGAATATGCTTTAGAAATTTGAAAGCAAATGTTATTCCTAAAATAAACACAAAATTCAATAATCTTGATCCAGGAAAAATTCTAGTTGTTTAACAGGACTCTCTTTGATGGAAAAAAAAACTAATAAGCAAAATTCATGTATTTCTGACCATTATTATTTTACCTGGAGGACAGTTTCCGTAAAATGGTTTAGCAATAGATTTTCCTGTTGACATTAAGAAAAACATTGATCTTCTTCCTCACAGGTTCAAAAATTGTGGAATAGTTACTGTTGCATATGGTGAAAATACTGATGTTAATCTTACACATATAGTTCGCAAGCAAAAATTACTTGATAGTTTACAATGGTTAAAACAATTTAATAAAATATATGAGCATATTTTCTTAAACAAAACAGATTAAGATGGTGTGTCAGATTGCAATTCAAATTTGAAAGGAGTTGATGAGTGTGGTGAGTTCGGAATAGTAAATATTGATTATGATATACCCGATATTGATTTAAAGAAAGCTTTAAAAATTGACCATATTAATTGACCTAAATGCACATCATCACCAACAAATGCTTATGATCTTGAAGATGGAGAGGAAGCTTCTTTCCCATATCTCTTTCCTTATGGTGTAAATGGTTACAGATATAATAGGGAAAAACCCCTTTATGTAACTGAATATTTTCATCATAGACTGTTTTACAAAGATGCTAGGTTTAGAAAAGATATAGGTTATTTATTACATGCTGTAAATTACTTCGGGTATCAAAGGTTATTGAATTCTATCAACATACATATGCGCATGAGAAAAAATTCCAAAGGTCCATTAACAGTTACAGATTTAAAAGAAGAGAATCAAAATTCTGACATTGTTAATAACTCTTACATGTTTATGAAAAATATTCGTGGTAAAGAATAATTTGCTGAATCTTCTGTCAATGTTTAAAACACTCGGTCCACCTATTATTTTTGTAACATTATCAGCAAATGACATGCATTGGCCAGATTTAATAATGTCACTTAGTAACTGCTCCTTATCGAATGCATATAAAATACACAGTGCAGCTGAACTTGTAAGAAAAGACCCTTTACTCACTGCAATTCATTTTGAAAGAAGATTCCAGTCTTTACTTAAACATGTAATAAACAGTAAAAAACAACCATTTGGTAAATTGTGGATCATTTTGCTAGAGTTGAATTTCAAAATCGTGGGAGTCGACATATGCATATTTTTTTTTTTGGATTGAAAATTTCAATGAAATATTTAACAATCATGATAAATTAATTGATTATATTGATATGGCTATAAGCACATCAGGAACAGACTTGAATGCAGCTAAATATCAAACACATAAGCATACGGAATATTGTTTACGTAAAACAGGAAGATGTAGGTTTGGCTTTCCATATAAAGAATGTCGTAATACTAAATTACTCAGTAATGTTGAAGTAGTGTCAGATGCTCATAAAGGTAGATTTTATGAACTTAGAAGGTACTCAAAGGATAGTTATATAAATGCATATAATCCTACTGTTCTTCAGTTTTGGCAAGCAAATATGGATGTACTGGTTATAGGAAATGCCGAATCTGCAGCATACTATGTTTGTGTTTACTTGTGTAAATCAGAACCCGAGGATTTGAAATTTGTTTTATCACATATTTATACGCAAATTGTACCATTTTGCATATGTAATAACCGGATGAAAGTCTGATCGATATCCGTGTCCGGGGCAGATAACTGTTATCTGCCCTGCTTTGATGACGTCATCTAGCAACGTAAACAAAATATGGATGAAGCCGAAGCTTGTTCTCGGTTTACCGTTTAGAAGTGTTTTGAAAATGAAAAGTCTGAATGTTTGTTGGTGCCATAATAATGAAACACCAAAGGAAAACCTTTTTGATGCTGAAATTTTCAAACATCAGTGTGCTTCAGACCGTAGGTGAACTCCGTAAGATTACATGACACTGCAGTTTTTTTTGGCAAAATTTTTTCATCTTTCAGATGAGAAAAATGCAGTTTTTGAACAATACTTGATCCGTTCTATTTAAGCATCTCTCAAAAGATACATGTACCATACGTATTGCAACAATAAAAAAGAAGTGGGGTTGGGGTGGGGGGAGGGTTGGTAAATCTGAGTTTGCCTAAATCTTGTCCATTTTAAAAGCTTGCAACATTCCCCCGTCAAATATGTGATAAAAAGATTATGACATGTCTATATCGGTATATGCCCTGATATCAGCCCTCTACCGATATCTGCCCTCCGCTACCGCGTCGGGCAGATATCAGGTCTCGGGACTGATATCAGGGCAGATACCGGAATAGACATGTAATAATCTATACTTATCTGATTTAATTCAGCACATTCCTGCAGATACTCCTCAAAGAAAGGGAATGTTGAAAATAGGTTGTTGCGTTCTCAAAACAAGGAAATTAAGTGCTCAGGAAGCTGCATACCGATTAGGTGGTTTAAAATTAATTTTTAGCTCTCGGGATGTGTTATATCTTAATAAAAAAAACCTCCAAATCAAAGATATAGAGTTCTAAAGCCTAAGCATGAAAGAGAAAAATTGCCAGATGATAGCACAGATATATTTTACAATAATATTATTGATTAATATAGGGCTCGCCCTCACGATTTAGAAAATATGAGTTGATATGAGTTTGCTCAATGGTTTGTGAAATGTAAAAACCGAAAGAAATTTCTGTACAAAGTAAAAGAAAACCAGAGAAGAGAATTTAAATTGTTGAAACCTTTCCAAAATATTTACATGCGAAAAAGGATTAAAAGCCTTATTATTAGGTTACCAAAGTTACCTATTTCATGTGATGATTATTTTTATGGTTTACTGATATCTTTTTTGCCTCATAGAAGGGAAGAACAAATTTTAAGTTGCAACAATTTAGCTTATTACAAAACTGCTAGAGATGCATTTATTGCAAGAGCGTAACTCATATACTACTTTGAAATCGGGATCATTTTAAGTTCCCCGCCAGTTGTGGTATTGAAATTTTTGTGTTGTGGTTTGTCTTAGTAGGCTGCGGGTAGGGCTCACTTTAAAAACGCCTTTTTATTGCAGTTGGAATTAACATATGTGTTATGGTCTCATGTTCATTTACTCCATGTCCTTTCGTAAAATATTTTGGCAGCTGAAAGAATCACAATTTGTAGAGTTAACAAATTTATTCTTCGGCTGGCATACAGATTGTGTAACAATATAACAAATAATCAACATATATATAAAATGACATGTAGGGCCCAGGACATGTGACATTTAAAAGAAATGACCTAATCTTGAGCTTAATCAAATTTGTAATTTTGATCCTGGACTTATTCAAATGTACATATTTGTAACCAAATAAATTTGAGGTGAGTTTCCTTGGATAAACAATAAAAATATTTGAACCTTGCGATCTTAACCCCAAAGAAAAAGTGTATTTTTCATGCACGCGGAATTGGGGACAACAATACATGACATTGCCCAACCGGGCATCACATATCCCAGCCCTCTGCAACTTGCCATAGAGCATCAGCATGGACACCTATATGATTTAACTGAGTTTTGTATCCATCGCATCCCAACTTCCTGTTTGAGGGATCCATCCTTCAAAATTTCAAGCCAAAGATGTTGATATTGACATTAAGACCCAAAGATGTGGATTTTGACACATGTGGCAAATGACGCAAACTCCTTAGCTGATTTTGGCTTTACATTTAGATCATATTGGTTATTTGTTCTCTATCAGTTTTTAAACATCTTTGAGTTTCTGGTCTTCCAAATGTTTAGATTTTATCTGCACTGATGAGACATAAATTGTCGAAATGCGCATATGCAGAAAGTAAATTCACAGCAACTTCGGTATTTAGTTATTTGTAGCTCGCCGGGACAAATGTCCGGAGAGCTATTGTTCAGCAAAACTTTAACCTTGCTTGTGGAATGAAGATCTTAAGAACTAGGATGTTGATATTTGGTATGTAACTTCCTTGTGATGAAAGTTTTCTTGTGGTACAATATTTTTAGACCTTGCTCGGAGGGCAATTTTAAAAAGAACTTTAACTTTGCTTCTAGAAGGTAAGCCTGTAGTGAAAGAATGTTCATATTTGGTATGTCACTTCGTTATGATGAGCTGCCGTGTGCGGTCCCGGCTTATGAAAAGGCCCGCAGTACCTCTGAGCATGGAGTATGAGTTTTCCTAACAGACGCCCGGCACCTGGATCGGTTTTCAGGGGCTCCGGCTACAGGTATCATACCACCAAAAGGAAATTCTTCCGCCAAAGGTTGTATGTTAAAATAGTACTTATCAATGGAGTATGGATATTTCTATGGGATGATTGAAATAGTTCTGTACCCAATGTAATTAACCTGCATACTGTTTGAAAGCTGAACATCTTAGGTACCCAAAAAAAATCTTTATTTTATTCTTATCAGTTGTAATAAATTTGTTTTGGTAAAAACAATGACATGACCATTTCACGGATTGTCAATGAATGTGGAAGTTGATTTTTGATAGTAGTATACTTCCGGTGGAGTGCATTTTCTTATATGCAATGAAAGTTGTCCTCAAATCTTTTGTGGAGGCTCATTATATATCTAATTAATTAGGTAAGAAGTTTCGCTTTATTTGAAACGACAGTAAATGTGCTATGGTTCTCAGAAAATGACCAATTTAACAAAGACAAATAGGGAAAAATCAATGGTGGTATGATACCTTTAAGTGAAAAATCACAAAAATTTGAATTTGCCTCTGTCTTGTTTATTTTGGTGAAAAGCCATCAAGTTAGGTCCAAAGTCACATTTTTTAGCCAAATTTGACCTTAAAAGCTTTTTATTATCACATTGGAGCTGAAACATTGGTGCGATGGATTTTTTTCAGAAAAAAGGACAAAACCTGATATATCCATACCAGAATGACTGTAAATTTTATTTTCCATAATTAATTGTATTCTAGTCACTGCAAAATACAGTATACACTATGTTTAAGCAATAAATAGCTAACAAATTCAAGTTATTGAAATGTCAGACCTTAATTTTGCATTTTCGTAATGTTCAGTTTTGACGGTATTAGCCGAGGGATGTAGTGATACTAATTTTCAAAGTATCAAAGTATATTTGACAGAATTTCTTATAATATGGCATATAAACCAAGGATATATAGTGCATGTAATTTATCAGCAAAAAAGAGCACTAGAAATCTATTCTAGTGGGGAATATAGGCTATTTTAGGTTGTGGAATAAGGATATTTCTGAATGATTAAAAGAAATTTTAAAATGAGTGGCCTAAAATAACAATTTATGTAAATAAACTGACCCTTTCTGTTGCATTTAACCACCTCTGTGTCACATTTTTTAATCCGTCATTGTTGAACAATGGATAATATCAGCATTTTTTAAGAATTTTTCTAGATTTTAAGAAATTTATATCTGACCGGCCGAATATTTCAAATATGGCCAAATTTCAAAATATA
>MJUU01008684.1:8867-20111 GCA_002080025.1 Modiolus philippinarum | reverse complement strand
TTTGCAGAATTACTGGAAAAACATAGATGAAAATATATATATGATATAAGCTAATTTTATTAGAAAAAAGAGGCCCTTTAGGTATCATACCACCAAAAGGAAATTCTTCCGCCAAAGGTTGTATGTTAAAATAGTACTTATCAATGGAGTATGGATATTTCTATGGGATGATTGAAATAGTTCTGTACCCAATGTAATTAACCTGCATACTGTTTGAAAGCTGAACATCTTAGGTACCCAAAAAAATCTTTATTTTATTCTTATCAGTTGTAATAAATTTGTTTTGGTAAAAACAATGACATGACCATTTCACGGGTTGTCAATGAATGTGGAAGTTGATTTTTGATAGTAGTATACTTCCGGTGGAGTGCATTTTCTTATATGCAATGAAAGTTGTCCTCAAATCTTTTGTGGAGGCTCATTATATATCTAATTAATTAGGTAAGAAGTTTCGCTTTATTTGAAACGACAGTAAATGTGCTATGGTTCTCAGAAAATGACCAATTTAACAAAGACAAATAGGGAAAAATCAATGGTGGTATGATACCTACAGAGCTGCCGGGCGCGTCCCCAGTTGGTGGATAGGGGAATGCCCTGTCCATGCGGGGTAGTCAGGTCATAATACGGAAAGCCTGACCGCGAACCACTGTAGCCAAACCGTTTGGAGAAACGCCATGCTTCATGCAGTATAAAGACACATTATATATTTCTCTGAAGAGAGCAGATGCACTGGGTGTCGTATGGAAGGCTAAATTTCCTGCCCTACCCATTTCTCCCCTTCTCCAGTGGCAATCAAAAGTCGTTACCCCGGTTGTCCCTTCCACCTTTATTTCTTCCTTCTTTTATGTACATTTTTTTAATTGATTAACTTGTTCTCGTCCTGATATAGCTGAAATATAGCTCATTTGACGTTAAACTCTAACTAATCAATCAATCAACCGTTATGATGAGAGCTTTCTGATGGTACCACATTTGTAGACATTTTGGCCTTGACCTTGCCCTGATGACAATTTTGAGAAAAAAAATAACCTTGCTTCTAGAATTAAGTTGTGTAGTATAAGGGTGTTTATATTTATTATGTGACTTCCTTTTGATGAGAGCTTTCTGATGGTACCAAATTTGTTTACATTTTGACCTTGACCTTGCCCTAAGGGCAAATTTTATAAAACTTGACTTTGCTAAATTTCCTGAAAATGTCACTCAATTTTTTATTATTTTTTTTTTTTTTTTTGAAATTTGAGCAAATTATCTTATACTTTAGCAAGTGATTGGAAGAAAATAAAATTTTGAATACTTACAATTCTAAAATGTAATTCCAAGTTTGCTAAAGTACCTGAAAGTCTCAAAGACTTGTTTTTTGTTTTTTTTTGGAATTCTACCTAGGAACCATACTTTTTTAGATTTTGTTTCAATTATGACAAATATTTTAACCAATCAAATTTCAAAAATATTTTGATACCAATTTTCGTAAAATTCCTGAAACTCTTAAAAACAACTCCCTTTTTTAGGGGGGGGGTTCTACATAGCAAGCATTACTTTTAGAATTGGTTTCTGTTAGTACAAACATTTTGACCAATTGAATGTCAAAATATATTTGATTGACCTCAATTTAACGATCTAGTGAGCATGTTTGTAAGTTAGTGGTAAGTGGTACATGGCAGTATACCATATTTGCTTGGATTTAAATGCTCAACCAATTATGATATGTCAGTTTTATAAAGTATACCAAAGTAATTATTCAATTTCAAATCTCGCAATCCAGACACCAAACAAAATACACAAAGTACAAGAAAAAAACTCCAAAAGATAAATATATGGACTTGCAATCTTAATCTTCTTATGCAAAAATCTTATACTCGATTCAAATATATTTTGTAGATGGACCACCAAAGCCCAACCAAACTTGAGCTACATCCATGTGATTGAACTCGGTCATGCAAAAGAAAAAAAAATGTCGACAGAGCAAGCATTTTTAAATGACAATTTGTCAACATTTGACAATGTTTGTACAGCCTGTAACAGATAATATTAACCAAATCTTGTAAGTAGGCAACCCCGCCATTAATTGAAAAATAACAGTCGTTAAGCAACAACCAGACAATTTAACCCGAAGATAAATATGTGTGTTCTCGATGTGCGAAGTATTTGAACAAAAATATATTGCCACCAAGTGCATTCAACAACAACATGAGGTTGCAAGCGTTGTCGTGCTAGGTATACCCCCACTCGTATTGTTTTGAACATAAAAATGGGAAAAAATGGCTGAGTCCTGCCGAACAGGAAGCTGATATAATAAACTGACCAAAATAGAAGACGATACATTCCCGCCATTTATAAAATCAAATACCAAATTTGAAATCAATCAGCCCAGCAGTAGCTGAGAAAAGTGCAACGAAAATGTTCAATAATGGGGAAAATGGCCAATTCCCACCAAACAAGAATTTGATACCATAAGGCGACCAAAATGGCAGATGACGCGTCCCCCTATATATAAAGTCAAATATAAAACTTGAAATAAATCAGCCCAGCAGTAGTTGCGAAAAGTGCGACGAAAATTTTCACTATGTTCAATATAGGGTAAAAATTGCTAAGTCCCGCCAAACGGGAAGTTGATATCATAAGGCGACCAAAATGGCAGATGCCACATTCCCCCTATATATAAAGTCAAGTACCAAATTTGAAATAAATCATCCCAGCAGTAGCTGCGAAAAGTGCGACGAAATTTTTCACTATGTTCAACTAGAGGCTCAGAGACTGAGCCTGTGTTGCTCACCTGACAAAACGCCTCTATGCCATGCATGACCAAAAATGGTCATGTTTTTTACCATGGGGTATAGTGTTTAGGTATGTTCTCAATTAGCACCCGTGTGTTTTGTCTGATCCTATTGAAATGAGTAATTTTTGCAAAGGACCTTCTATATATTTAGTATAATTTGCTTTAATTGTTTTGAGAGAAGGTGATGAAAAGGGTGGTTTTCTCATACTGGGCTCCAATGTTAAACTATGTTCTGCACTTGAGGCAATGTTTTTTGTCATCATTTCTGTAAAGTAAGGTTGAATTTGCTTCAGTGGTTTCAGAAGAGTAGATGAAAATGTGATTTTCACATAGGGATCAATGTTAAACCTAAGTTCCGCGCTGGCGGCCATGTTTTTTTATCCGACTGGAACGAAATTAGCAATCTTTGTAAAGGACCTTCCATACATCATTCCTGAAAAGTTTGGTTGAATTTGCTTAAGTGGTTTCAGAGGAGTAGATGAAAATGTGATTTTCCCATAGGGTCCTATGTTAAACCATGTTCCGTGCTGGCGGCCATGTTTTTCGTCGGATCAGAATGAAATTAGCAATCTTTGTTCAAGACCTCTATGTCATCATTCCTGTAAAGTTTGGTTCAATTGGCTTCAGCCATTTCAAAGCAGAAGATGAAAATATGATTTTTCCCATAGGATCCAATATTAAACCTAAGTTCCGCGCTGGCGGCGATGTTTTTTATCGGATCGAAACAAAATGAGCAATTTGTAAAGGACCTTCCATACATCATTCCTGTATACTAGTAGTTCGGTTGAATTTGCTTCAGTGGTTTCACAGGAATAGATGAAAATGTGATTTTCCCATAGGGTCCTATGTTAAACTATGTTCCGTTGTGTCGGTCATGTTTTTCTTCGGATCGGAACGACATGAGCAATCTTTGTTAAGGACCTTAAGTACATCATTTCTGTAAAGTTTGGTTCAATTGGCTTCAGCCGTTTCAGAGCATAAAATGAAAATATGATCTTTCCCATAGGGTCCATTGTTAAACCTAAGTTCCGCGCTGGCGGCCATGTTTTTTATCCGATTGGAACGAAATGAGGAATCTTTGTACAGGACCTTCCATACATCATTCCGGTAAAATTTGGTTGAAATTGCTTCAGTGGTTTCAGAGGAGTAGATGAAAATGTGATTTTCCCGTAGGGTCCTATGTTTAACCATGTTCCGTGCTGGCAGCCATGTTTTTTATCGGATCCGAACGAAATGAGCAAACTTTGTAAAGGACCTTCCATACATCATTCCTGTAAAGTTTGGTTGAAATTGCTTTAGTGGTTTCAGAGGAGTAGATGAAAATGTGATTTTCCCATAGGGTCATATGTTAAAACATGTTCTGGGCTGGCGGCCATGTTTTTCGTCGCATCGGAACGAAATGAGGCATCTTTGTTAAGGACCTTCAGTCATCATTCCTGTAAAGTTTGGTTCAATTTGCTTCAACCTTTTCATAGCAGAAGATGAAAATGTGATTTTTCCCATAGGGTCCAATATTAAACCTAAGTTCCGCGCTGGCGGCCATGTTTTTTATCGGATCGGAACGAAATGAGCAATCTGTGTAAAGGACCTTCCATCATCATTCCTGTAAAGTTTGGTTGAATTTGCTTCAGTGGTTTCAGAGGAGAAGATGAACATGTGAAAAGTTAACGGACGACGGACGCCAATAGCTCACACTGACCCTTCGGGCCAGGTGAGCTAATAAAGGGGAAACAATACTAAGTCCCGGCAAACAGGAATTGATATCAGAAGGCAACAAAATGGGAGACATTCCCCTATATATAAAGTCAAATACCAAATTTGAAATAAATCGGCCCAGCAGTAGCTGAGAAAAATGCAACGAAAATTTTCAATATGCTCAATAAAGGGGAAAAAATGGTTAAGTCTCGCCAAACAGGAAGTTGATATCATAAGGCGACCAAAATGGGAGACGACGCTTTACCCCTAAAAATAAAGTCAAATACCAAATTTGAAATAAATCGGCCTAGCAGTAGCTGAGAACAGTGCGACGAAAAGTTTCACTAGGTTCAATAAAGGGGAAAATTGGCTAAGTCCCGCTAAACAGGAAGTTGATATCATAAGGACACCTAAATGGGAGACGACGCATTCCCCTTATATATAAAGTCAAATACCAAATTTGAAATAAATCGGCCTAGCAATAGCTGAGAATAGTGCGACGAAAATTTTCACTATGTTCAATTGAGGGAAAATGGCTAAGTCCCGCCAAACAAGAAGTTGATATCATATGGCAATCAAAATGGCCGAAGATGCATTCCCCTATATATAAAGTCAAATATCAAATTTGAAATAAATTGGCCCAGCAGTAGCTGAGAAAAATGCGATAAACTTCTGACGGACGGGCGGACGGATAAGGGTATTCCAATATACCACCGACTCACGAGTGGGGGGTATAATATGGATCCTGGAATGTGTCCAAAACAATTATCTTATTAAAACTTTGCCGAAATTCGACTTGTTTATTTTTATCTCTTGTAATTTTACCAGGAGGACAATATGAAGCCAAAGGACAAATCATATACATGCCAGAAAACTTATCTGAATTACACAAATATCTACCATTATCATAAGAAAAAACCAATTTAGTCATTGTTTATGTACCACATAAAACAGACGATCATCATCTACAGCTCCAGCCGTGTTCCATTAACCTCTCTAACGTAAACAGCGCTATCACTTGGCTTTTCAAAAACAATCATTTTTATCAAAACGTTGATGTGAAATTTCATTTACCAGAATCCGTATCAATTGAACATGACCATCCATACCATTTACAATCGACTGTTGTGACTACAACCCAAAACAGCCCAGATTCTACTATATATATAGACCATTCTTATTCAAATGTGTTTCAAAAGATTTCGATGAATCCTGTGTTTCATCTTTAAATGATAAGCAGACTCAGTTTTCTTAACAATCTTCTTTTTCACCTCAAGATGTTCATTCATCAAAAGATTCTCTATTACAATTATTTGAATCTCTATCAACAACGAAAAAGGAAATGCAGATTATTATGCCAAGAGCCACGGGAGAGTCAATTGATATATATATAAATCTGATCACAGAGAAGAACTTGCTTTTTACCTAAGGGTAAACCTCATACTACCCCACTTTTTTTCCATGATCAGCGAAGCATGAAGTTGGTAGTCGAGATTAATTTTTATTATGATTTTTGTTTAATTATACCCTAAAGTGTATTTATAAAAAGTTTCATGATAATAACATACATCCTTCACAGAAAAAAATTTAAAAACCTTAGGGTAAACCTGACTTGGGACGGACGGATGGACAGACGCGAACACTATATGCCCCCATACTAGACGGGGCATAAAAATACATGCTCATTGATAAGATTCGTTGTCATCAAATGGACACACATTCTCCATGCATTCGTAGATGTCGATTTAGACAGTTGGCAATAAAAACTTCATGTTCAGTGATACACTAGATGAAACTTTGCTGCATTTGGGCATCAGCTGCTGAAATTGCTTAACAGCAGACACATTCTTTTGTAGTATCCATTGGTGAGCAGTTTCCACACTCGCACCGGAATGAAAACTAAATCTGATATAGGAAGACACACGAATTGGCTTATGCTTTTGATTGCTAATTCTTCAGTTTGCAGTTCATGGATTTCCAATTGTTTTGATTTGATCTGCAGTGAAGAGACATAAGTTGTCGAAATGCGCTCATATGCAGAAACTAAATTCACAATAACTTCGGTATTTTGTTATTTCAACTATTTCATAGCAAGTTTGGTATTCATTAACTGCAAGACTGCTTCAATATATGATACTGCATTTGCAATTAGGGAGTGACCTTTTGATTTCTAGGCGGCCGGGGGGAGGGGGGCGCTTCAGATGTTCCTTCCGCCCCCCTCCCCTAGAAATGAAATGTTTGTTCCCTTAGTTTACATATTTTATGAAAGGGTATGGAGTAAATGAACATGAGACCATAACACATATGTTTACTCCAACTGCAATAATTTCAATGAGCTGTATAGCCATTTCGGAAATTAATTCCTCATCAGCAGCACTAGAACCCAAACAAAGGCAATCCATAATTTCAAAAAATGCTTCAAATGCACAAAACCAAACGAAATCCGAATAATAAGTAATATCAAATAAAGCTAAGGACAAATCATGTTTTTGTGCCCTTTTCTGTTGGTATCTGGATATGGACCCAGCGTGCAGTTTCAGGATTGTTGGATGACTTAGACCCAGGGGACTTGGATTAAGAATACATTTAGAGATAATGGAAATTCGTCCATCAGCATTGTGTATGTTTTCTTATTACAACAGAACAGTTCTATATCTTCCCTTCATGGTAATCTTGTGGAAATTACACGATAGCGGAACTCTCTGTCCACTCGTTCCCGTGTCTACTTGCAGACAAGACCAATCCGGGAACAATTTGATCCCGAGATAAGCAGTTAGATATTGACTTGAACTTCCTTCTAGATTTCCAATCTGATATTTGGATATTTGGGACAAGGTTTGCCAGTATTGGAGTATGGTTTGGTAAGATATGGGTATTTGAGAGCGAGAAATCAAATTCCAGATGCATTTATCATTAACGTTGCATTTTGATAATTTATTACGAAAACAGTAAAAAAACGTTGCAAGAAAATTAGGAGAGAGTTCCACATGACACCCGTTTGGTTGACGAAATAAACATCGAGATATGTTATTTGGTGTCAAAAGGAACTCTTGCCCGATAATAACCCTATTGAGTAACAAATCAAAATTACCAGGTCGTGTTTACAAGCCGGTCCATATCTTGTGAGGAGCTGTCGTTGTCAATACCAGCGTCACCAGATTCGGAATTGTCGTCGTCTTGATGAGTATTTGTGTTAGATAACGGTTCAAACTTATACGGCTGTATATTAAGAATTCTTTGCACATCAGGAATATCATTGTCATGAAAATCCATCATAGATATTAGTCCGTTTTCGCAAAACTGTCGTTTTCTGGGATTATTTTTCTC
Organism: Modiolus philippinarum; assembly: GCA_002080025.1. Taxonomy (NCBI): domain Eukaryota; kingdom Metazoa; phylum Mollusca; class Bivalvia; order Mytilida; family Modiolidae; genus Modiolus; species Modiolus philippinarum. The sequence continues at coordinate 12,313 of MJUU01008684.1, read as the reverse complement.
TCGGGAGAACTTGTGACGTCACACGGTCACGTGATCGACTAGCTAATTATTAGGTCGCCAAGTGAAGACACAAAAAATACTGATTATAGGGTTAACATAAAAAGAGAAATTTTGACTACTTTGATGATTTGATTATGTTTTTATAGTTATTAATGACATTTTTAAAATTTTGCACAATCTTGGCTGTTGTCCTTTAATATTAGAAACAACGACAGCAGAATACCAAAGGAACAAAGGGGTGGTATTTATATAGATCGAAGTCCAAAGACATGGCCACAACTAGAACACAGAAAATAATGACGTTAGACGGTAACAAAACACAGAAATAAAAACACAACATTATACAAGGCACTCACAGTGTGAACTCCCATGAAACTGAGAGTGACATCAGGTGTTCCGGAAGGTAAAAAAATATACCAATTACCAAGAAGGAATAGGTTCAAAGAACTACTGTAAACCAACTTATTTTCCCGAGCGATTTATTTTCGCGACTTTCACGTGCGTGAAAATATCGCGAAGATAAATCGTCGCGAATAGTTCATATCCTTGTATAAAAGCATTTACAGTAATAGAAAATCGCGAAAAGAAATCTCCGCGAACTTCCGCAGGAAGGACAAAACGCGAAATAAAGTAGCCGAGAAAATAAGTTGGTTTACAGTATCTAAAGCATTTTGAAATCAAAATTTGTTATTTGATAAAACTCAAGTATGCACAACGCTTAATAAAGTTAATACAACATGTATCGACAAATTAAGCAGTCTCTAAAATTCGAAATTGCATTTGAAATAACATTTGTTACCGTCCAAAATAAACTCTATGTCATTATATACACATCTCAGTAAGTATGGCGGATATTTTATCAAAAGGTCTATTTTTTATCCATTGTACGGGTTTCAATGAAAAGACGGTTGATAATCGTGAATCGGAATTTTTGTTGTTAAGTCGTCAAGTTTCTTGTTTTGATTTTTTTAGCTCCATTAGCCACTGGCTCCTTGACAGATTGTGCCCAATACATTGGGCTAGCTATATTCAGGACTTTTTTGTGAGAATGTTCATACATGTTTGAAAATACTCTATTTGGGGGATGGTCGAGATTGATGAAAGCCTCTGGGCGCAAGGTAAAATATAATAGAGGTGAGCCCAGAAGCTTAAAAGTCTGGATATTCGGAATTATTGAAAGATCAACTAACAGAATTATTTTATATCCTTTAGATGATCAAAGGTTTGCCACACTGATTCCTCTTATCCAAAAAAGAACGTGTTGAGAGGATCAAGAAATTTTTCAGCTTACCTTTGTCTGAATGACATCGGATATGAGCATTACAGCGTAATTCATTAATCCACCTTTAAACAGAATTACATACATACCAAGACAGGGGAACAACTTTCATGTTGTATCAACCGCATTGAATGTGTGTGGAAGCTGGCTAAAGTCCACTTTCGTGCAATAAATGGCACCAACACAAAGATGTTTGAGTAGCATCTTTGTTAAATTGCGTGGATAAACCACTACCACAAAAGCAATACATACGAAGCCTTCTGTAAGCTACTCACATCCTTATATTCCACGGAAAGACCACCATCATTCACATTCAAAACCCATGTTTCGCTCTTGGGCACCACCTGACCTTTATCATAGGGAGAGAAGGAACACAACATAAGGATTGTTGCCTGTAGTAACGATGAGAGCGACACACAGATTGATTCAGCACCATGCCGTACAATTGGAGGGGATACCATCACTAAAAGAAGGAATACACAGACAATTCAGTCACAGAGAGCAGGTCCGTCTCGCGTTGATCCATTTGATGAACAACCAATAACTGAAGAAAGTCCAGAGGAAACACAAGTAACGGAAGATACATTAGAAACAGACGATGAGAATACTTTCCACCTGGATACAAGCCATTAACCAAATAAGGCAAACGAAAAAACACAATGCCCTGTAGACCTAGTGCAAGGTTTACAAAATGTTGTTGAAAGGGAAATCGTCTAATCCTTATACGAAATCAGCTTTCGTATGGTCAGATGACGCAGATTTTCTTTAATAGCAAGTCTTTTTATATTGTTGGTCGATTTAACCTTTGGTTCAAATTTGGTATATCCCAGGATCACAAATAAATAACAGGGTGAGTGTCAGTTCAAAGTACTTTCTTTAAACATGTCAACGGATAAAACCTTCGAACTGTGGAGAGACATCCAAGATGTAATAGGTCCGGCTTGGTTGTGGCCTATCAATGTAAGATGACTATTCTGGACACACAATTTAAAACATTGGGATAAAATCCCGATAGCCACATTCTGCTTAGTAAATGGATTTAATCCCTTGATTTTTATTGAATAAATGCCGCATATGGGTCCCTGTAAGGACAGGAGCGGAATTAGACATTTATAGGCATTTTTCTGTTTAGTTGAAGGTGGTAGATATTATCGTCTTCACGGTTTCTACGTGTCCCACAACAGATACGAATACCTGGATGGGACCGTTCGCAGATATATACATAGAACTTCATGAAACTATGTGGTTTAAATAAGTATGTTACTATTTGGTACAAAACGTTAACTAAGTTTTCTAGTCTATTTATCATTTAATTTTAATATTTCAGATTCCATCCAGTTATCACTTGTACAGATTGTTTGTTCCTGTTTTTTTTTTCCTTCTGTTTCAGGTAACTAATAACTAAATACCGAAGTTACTGTGAATTTACTTTCTCCATATGCGCATTTCGACAAATTATGTCTCATCAGTGCAGATAAAATCTAAATGTTTGGAAGACCATAAAATCAAAAATGTTTAGAAACTGACAGAGAACAAATAACNGGTGCCAGTATTTTAAAGAATTTTTGTTTAAGATTGCAATACAGTAGAATCAACAGTTATTGTTGGTAAGGAAAATCTTTCCTTCATGCACATCTTATAATTTGGCATATAGCGACATCTATTATTATGATTAGATTAATCTGTTTATTTTTTTTTTATTATTGGACAAAATGACGATATAGCCGTATATTCAACAGATTGAATGAAAGGAGTATCACGCGGATGTACATTTTTTTAAACCATAGCCCCCCTTCAAGTTAAATAGTCGATCCCTAATTTGACAGCTTCGTCTGTTTCTCATCCAGTTTTGTCCTAATAAGTTTGTTCTAACTCTTTCGAAATGTTAAGATTGGTGTCTACGATACAAATACAAATATTTTATTTCCATAAATGAGGCCCACAGAGAGGCATGTGTGACATATATTAACAGAGATAACAGTAAAAGAGAAATCTAAATTTTAAATATATATCAAATCTAGTTATCATTAGTTTAAAAGTATACAATGACTGTCCAGAAGAAATTCACAAATGCTCTTTAAGATAAGACGATCTTCAGAATTTAGTAGCCAAATTAGTTTATTGACTGAGGATAGACTTTGAAAATTATGACAAGTGGAATCTACAA
>MJUU01008681.1:28150-61050 GCA_002080025.1 Modiolus philippinarum | reverse complement strand
AAATCGTCCGCAAAGTTGCCCAAAAGAGCCAAAACGCAAAATAAAGCACCTGCGAAAATAAGTTGGTTAACAGTATTTAAACAAAAGGGAAGTAGAATACCTATAACAAGAAACTCGCATATATTGTATTTTCAGCTATCGTCTGATAACTAAATACCAAAGTCACTGTGAATTTAATTTCTGATATGAAGATATTACAAAGTCGATTTAATTTGTCGAAAAATTTTTTTTTGTTAGTCATTTTAGTTTTGTCTTCGTGAGTGATGTTTGTGCTACCGATTTGTTCTTGTGATTGTTTCATACTATAGAGATTTACAAAAAGCTTTTCCAAATTTCACCATGATACTGTTTGAGGGTTAGAGAAGCAGCATGTATCATGGATCACATTGGTTTTTGTCTAAGGGTTAGAAAATGACATTAACCAATCCGCTACCAAACAGACCTTTCAAAACACTTTATGCCTTACTGACAGTGTGACGGGTGTCGCTAGCGGGGCAGGACATGCTTACCCTTCCGGAGCACCTGATGTCACTCCCGGTTTTCATGGGAGTTCACACTATGAGTGCCTTAGTTCTTAATGTTATCTTTTTATTTCCGTGCATTGTAGCTGTCTCACGTCCTTGTTTTGTCTTTGTTTTTATCTGTTACCGTTTCTGCCATGTCTTTGGACTTCGATTTTTGTAGTCATCGCTTCCCTTGTTCCTTCGGTATTCTACTGCCGTTGTTTAGTATCAGGCTATCAGTTTTAAAAATTCTTTGTCATGTTGCTTAGGTACTCTGCAGTATCTATGTCTTGTATAGTTCTGTACTGAGCTGGATTTGGCTTTTCTATGTAATTTCTTCTCTGTCAGCTTTTTTGCATATTTCGGCTTATGGATTTCCAGATGTTTTGATTTGATCTGCACTGCAGAGACAAAAGTTGTCGAAATAGGTAGATGTAGAAACTAAATTCACATTTTATTCGGTATATTGTTATTTATTTTGAATATAAATTAAAAAAACTATACCCGTACTGTTCAAATTACCGGCCTGAAGAACTAAACTTTACTGTCCTAAGTCAGGAGATTTATTAAGCCTTTGTGTGCCTGGTCTGTTTTCTAGTTAGTTTACTTTATGTCTATAGGAGTCTAGGATGATGTTTATTTCGCTGAACTTGATTACTCTTTATTTAGTGGCCGACTCCCACTTGCCGTTGGGTGCTGGGTTTCCTCACCGTTCATTGAAGATCTAATGGTGGCTTTGAGTTGTTATTACTCCCCTTTGGGTCGTTGTCTCTTTGACACATTCCCCGTTTCCCTCCTTTTTTCTATTTACTGCCGTTTTTTTGTATCTTGTGATTTTATGACAGAAGGATTTTATTCCTTGTCCAAATAAAAAGACACTTTTTGAAAGTTACAACCTTACCTTATTTTTCTTCTCTTCACCACCACAATCACAGTTATTACAATAATCAGTATAACAATTCCGGGGATGATTCCAAAATAAAGTCCTGTTTTCAAAATATAATAAAGTACTCCCCAATTATTTTGAACGGAATTAGTATTGTTATACATGTATATGTTTCATGACATATTCTCCAAAAACTGAAGAGAATAATGATACATGGTTACTTATTGATAATCGCACATTTACTTGTTTGTAATCAACAGATCAGATATATATTTTTAGCATTATTATTTGTATACTAAAATAATAAATACTCTAATGCTAGTCAATAAAGGACCTTATTTACAGTATTTTCCTTCAAGTGATTCTCTTGGTCGATAAAAGTGTATATGTACATGCCCATAAATGAATTACTAGTATTCTTATGTTGTTTTTCATTTTCAAGTCGCCATCAGGATTTTTGCACTTAGCAATCGACCAAACCTTTTAGTAACTTAACGACTTCTCTAATAACAAGACACGCATTTTTGCTAAAAAAAAAAGCATCACTATTTTCTCAAAAACTTAAGTAACGTTTTCCTTAAAATTCTACTTTCTGATTGCTTTCTTCCTGAATCCCAACCCTTGATAAGTTTCGTCCCTAAAAAGATGTACCGAAGTTATGCGGCGGAAAGCAATGTTTAGCTCAAATTATATATGTCTTTAAGTCCATGTGACTACCAACTCAATGCCTGTTTTACTTATTCAGAATGCTTTGTCTATACCGCTTCATATAGATCAAAAAAGGCATTCTGAAGTTGAAGAGCAGATTCCAATTTTCAGCTCATTTAAGCACACTAGGCCTAAAAGGCCAGGAAAACTATCGTCATTACTTGGAATCTGTCGGTGTCCGATAGTCGTCCGTTATCCGTCTGTCGTAAACTTTTTCAAAAATCTTCTCTGAAACCACTGTGCCAATTTTGACCAAAGTTGGCCAAAAACATTACCAGGGTATCTAAATTCAAATACATCGGCAAACGAATACCGAAGCAAGAACGAGGAAAGAATCATAAATCCAAAATCACGAATTTAGACAGTTTGACAAAGACAAAACAAACAAACAAAAACGCCAAAATTATGTTCTTTTAGCACCAAAGAAAATAGCTGCTGTTACTGAAAATAGCACATAGGGTAAATTGCTGTTTTTGGTAAATAGCTAAAAAAACTGTTACAGGTATAAATCATCTGACAGGATAAAAGTAAAAGGCATAATAAGACCTACCTAGCATCCGATTTAAAAAAAAATTGATCACTTATTTTGGAGTTATTGTTCTTTTTTCCTTAAAATTTTATTATTTTTATTGTCCTTTTTTTCCTTAAAATTTTAATATTTTTTATTTTCTAACAAACAAAGGAGAGGTAGTCTTTAAATGCAAAAATGTTCAGCATATCAAGATCTTCCCACCTCAAAATTTTGAAGATATTGCATTTCATTGGTCAAATTTTCGTAATTATGTAGATTTTGCAATATTTTTCAAAAATGATTTGAGGTCGAGTTTTAAATGGAAAAATGTTAGCATGTCAAAGACTACATTTTATGAGAACACGCATTCCAAGATCTTTTAATCTGAAACTACTTGGTCAATTGCACCATACTTAGTCACAGAAGTTCTTTTAATGTACCCTTTGGAAAATATGTCTGGAAAGTCTGTGGCTAATTCAAGATGGATGTCTTGAGGGAACATAGTTTAACTTTGGACCCTATGGGAACTCACATTCAAAGATCTCTGAAGAAACTACTTGGCCAATTGGAACCAAATTTAATCACTTCTGTCCTAAGTTGGCTCTCTTTGGCAATTGTTTCCGACAAGATTGCTGCCAGTGGGGAAAACATTGGACCAAACTTAGTCGCAATAGTCCTTTCCTGGTAACTTTTAAAAAATGTGTCTGACACAATCTGCATCCCATCCAAGATGGCCACAGGCGGGGAATTAGATTAACATTCGACCGTATGGGAAACACTTTTAAAGATCTCCTCAGAAACTGCTTGGCCAATTGGAACCAACATGGTCACAAGTGTCCTTAGCTGTGTCTCTGAAAATTGCGTCTTGCAAGTGCGCGTCATATCCAAGATGGCGGCCAGCACCTTACCCAATGAAAAAAGCATTCAGAGCCAATTAAAATCAAACTTGATCACAATAGTCCTTTGGTAGTCCCTTTTTAAAAATGTGTTCGGGATGTCTGTGCCTCATCCAAGATGGATGCGAATTAAAACTTAGTTTTAAATTGAACGCTACAGGAAAACACATTCAAAGATCTTTTCCTCTGAAACTACTTTTCCTGTTGTAACTTGATAACAATTGTCTTTTGTTGGACACTTTGAAGAATTTGTCCAGTAAGTCCATATCAGATCCAAGCCACCAGCGGGAACATACTTTAACATTTGACCATATTACATCGAAATATATACATGTGTATTAAAATACAAGAAAATGAGACCCTTTAACATTGAGGTTGAACTATACAGGCTCTTGAGAGCCTCTAGTTTTCTATTTCTTCAGGCATGCACATCTTTTTAGCATTATAATTCGCATACTTGAAATGATATATACTCTTATGCCATTCAGTAAAGGACCTCATTTACAGAATTTTCCTTCAAGTGATTCTCTAAGCCGGGAAAAGAGTATATATGTACATGAACCATCCTTTTGCAATCTAATTAATATTAGATCTCCACACTTGATCTTTTATTTTGGTCGCTGCGTGGGAGCTCCCACGCAGCGACCAAAATAAAAGAGCAAGTGTGGAGATCTAATTTTAATTAGATTGATCCTTTTGTTGCAACGAGTTTTTTTTTTTAATAAGCAACCAAGCAAACCTCTTAGTAACTTTAAGTCTTCTCTTAGATTTTGGACAGAATACAGTGTTAAATTTTGACTAACACCGGATCCTTGTTATGATGAATGATAGATGGTGATTGTGGCGTGAGGTACCCGATGCTTATACATGTGATCCTAGAAATGTACAATTTGCTAATAAAAGCCACACTTTTTGCTTTAAGAACTAATGTAAATATTTCCTTCAATTCTGACCGGCTGACATCAAAATAAATTGTTATTTCTTTGTTTTTTTTCTCGAAAATGTCTACTCTATTTTAGTTTGATCGGAAATAAGGGTAAGCCAGAGTTACACGGCGAAAACTGATGTCCCGGCATTCTTAAGTAGAAACCTATTTTCAGCTCAATTTTTTTTCTTCTATTGCCCTGTAGGTTCGTGCGACCATGACCTTCAAACTACAGACTGAAAAATTATTTACTATCCCCCTTACATCTGGACTTTTTATTTAAATGTTTTATCTTTATTTACAAAGACATTCAGAACAGAATAACGCAGTAGAATACCGAACGAACAATCACAAGATTACATAAATCAAAGTCCAGAGACAAGGCAAAATCAAGAACACCAGAAGACGGAAGACCACAGACACAACATGCCCACAAAACATTCAACCACTACATATACAACACAAAAAAACCAAAGCACTAACAGCGCGAACTCTCAAAAACAGAGTGACATCAGGTGCTCCGGAAGGGTAAGCATGTCCTGCTCTGAAAAAATGTCCCGGAAACTAAAGGGTTTCGGACGCAAAGAATGACATCATATTACATTATCCCATAACAGTATAATAACCAGCATGGAAAATCTACAAAACTTCCCTTTACCGCACTACATAAATATTAACAGATTTCTCAAAATTAAAATTAATATATGATAAGCATAAAGCTAATAACAAGTAAAAGAAACAACAACATTAACTAAGATAACATGGGCATTATTCAAACCAATCTGTAAAATACTGGTTGTGAGTGTATCCAAAAAATTTCTTTCTCAAACAAGTACATAACAACCATTACAAAAACATGCAAGAATAATATTACAAAAATATGGAATAAGCGTATTTTTTTTTGTTTTAATGAGTGATCTTCCAAATATTTTGATTTGATCTGCATTGAAGAGACATAAGTTGTCGAAATAGCCATCTACAGAAATTAGATTTACAGTTACTTCTATTACCACCAGGTTGGTGCTATTGGATTGGTTGTCATCGAAGGTTTTGGCCATCCTGGTGGTCAGTTCTTCGGTGCTTTCCCGAAAACCGACTTCAGTTTGAAACTTGTAATATCTAAATTCTAAAAAGTTTTATAGAAACTTATAGAGTATCGCCCTCGTGCAAAGCTCTGTCCTAGGGGGATTTTTCACTTTTCAACTAGATCCTCTATGTCATTTGTTCTCTACCAGTTTTAACACTAGTTTCGGTCTTCCAAATATTCTCATTTTATGTGCAATGGAGATAAAAGAGTTGTCAAGATAGTTATCTTCAGATATAATAGTTTCAGTTACTTAAGCATAATGTTGTATATTTCAATAAGATAAAAATCATTTGTGTGAAAAGAGTGACTGAAGTTTCTATTTACCTTTTTGAGATGTTTCCGACCTCAAAATACTGTCTAAATCTGTCAATTCTGTAAATGGATTTGTTTCATTTGCAAATAAAAACAATAATACAATAAATACAGAAGCTGCTGCATACTGTGAAAGAGTTATTGTTCGCAGGGTTCCAATTTTCGTGGATTTCGTGAAATTAAGTTCCAAACGAAATGTATTTTTTCCTAGAGTTTTAATGCATAGAAATCGAAGCCACTAATTTAAGTACCCGCGAAAAAGTGATATTTATGACAACCACGAAATTGATGATGTCCACAAATAACAGTACTTCCACAGTAAATACCGAAGCTACATCATAAACAGTAAATTTCGTTATGCTGTACATGTGTTTTAAGAAGTAACCCCTCATTAGCAGCATCAAGCAATATGGAAAGCCGTAATCCAAAAGTAGTAAAAAAAGAATTAGTCATTATCACAAAATATCAAAATAGTAGGCCAAATCCAGTACTAAGGACATCCACCGAGTGCCAAACACGGAATGAAGCCTCAGTATTTTTAAGGGGATTAGAATTTTGATATAAACAGTAAATTTCTACAAAACGCAAGGTAGTTTTTTTTTCATATCAGACAAGTCTGACTATTGGGCTGGTGAAATCAGTAATTGAATGAAAAGAAAGCAGTTAAATGGTGTCAAAATACGTAACAGTACATTCCCTCCAATTTCCACTTTTGTGCTTGTTTTTTCTGTTTTCTCCAATATTTCTATCTCTAAATAGCTATTTTTTTGGACCTCTGATTTCCGCAAGTCTCTTTTGCCTGATTGCTTCGGTAATCATTGCGAATTTACCAAAGCATGAATATTGTAATATTGTTGTAAAAAATTTGTAAAATTAAAACCATAGCTGACAAACATTTTTGTTTGTGTATGGTACTTAGATATGTTTTAAAAGTAACAGACAAATCACAACTCAACAGAAACAAACCCAGCCATACACTTATATGTATTTCAGATGAGAACAAGAAAGTTTGACACTGTCGGCTAAAACACCTCCAAAAATAGTTCCAAACCTTATACTTAAATGTATTTAATCTAACCTGGACAAGGCATTGCATTACAAGCTTCGGAGGAATTCTGAACGAAATCTCCAGTACATGGTTTTCGTCCATATTTTGGTTCAAGGTTACTATATGTTCTTGTCCGAGTCCTTGTTTTTGTTCCCCCCCCCCCTCCACAAGATAGGCTACACTCAGACCAAGTTATCCAATCTTGGTATGAAGTCCATCCACCAATTACTGAAATGCAGTGACTTTTAACAATTAGATATTGGATATTTTAGACAAAACTGACAGGGACATGGGATATTTTGACTATGGGATATAGGATATTTGAATAATTATTGGGATATGGGATATTGCAATAGTTATTGGAATGTCTTCATTTTCCAAAAGGATATTTTAGTTCAAGCTTACTGGGTTATGGTATATTTAACCACCCCCTAAACAAGCCTCGATATTTAGAGGAAGAGATAAACCCATGCTATTTAAATTATTATTTTGCATTCCAAGGGTGTAATGTGCAGCTAAGTTGCAGATGCAAATAGAGCCTGCAAGTCTCGTACAATTTTGGAACTTCCGGGATCAAATGTTGTACCCGGAAATTACATTTTAAACACATATTTATGACGTGTCTAACAAAAATTTCAACCTCATAATACTCAGACGTCATGTTTTGGCGGGAATCGTTTTTGAATTGCCTGTTTATCGTGGATTCTCGTGAGTCACATGACGTGACTTACAGACCCGTTTGTTTGACAAGATAATGAATAAAGATTAGCAATTGAAGATGGTGTGAAATTAGATTAATGCTATTGTTCGAATTTTAAAAGTAGCGATGATCTTCAAAGGTCTGAAAATCTATGCAAAATATGCAACTTTTGTAATTCTTTTCTATAAATTATTAGCCGTATCATTACAATGGTACCGTTTTATCAAGATTACCCTTAATGTCAGATGAAAGTATAAGATAACATTTCATAAGCGATTATCAATTATGTACTTTCAGTGACAGTTGTTATTTTCTGATTGTTTGAAAATCTATTGGTTTTTGGCATCAAAGAAACCGTATCGCTGTTTATCAAGCTTTGAAGGAAATACTAGTATATGTACATATATATTTTGTTGTCAGCCAACAAAGTCACACCTCTGTCATTCCTTACCTGGACATGGCATTACATTACATTACTTATTTTGTTGTCAGCCAACAAAGCCAACAAAGTCACACCTCTGCCATTCCTTACCTGGACATGACATTACATTTATACATTACTTATTTTGTTGTCAGTCAACAAAGTCACACCTCTGCCATTCCTTACCTGGACATGGCATTACATTACATTACTTATTTTGTTGTCAGCCAACAAAGTCACACCTCTGCCATTCCTTACCTGGACATGGCATTACATTACATTACTTATTTTGTTGTCAGCCAACAAAATCACACCTCTGTCATTCCTTACCTGGACATGGCATTACATTACAAACAGCATATGATATATCAGTAGCATTCCCCTGACATATTTTTCCTCCATATTTTGGTTCTGGATTGGAACAGGTTCTTGAACGATTCCTTAATTTGACTCCTCCACCACATGACACGCTGCATTCAGACCATGAAATCCAACTTCCATAGGAAGACCAGACTCCATATACTAAAATGAAAACTAGAACAATGGGAAACAATCAAAATACACTATGAAAAATTGTTTCTTGCCTATTTGGAATGAATCTTTTCCTTGGGACCTCTTAAATTTGCGTCTACTTTAAATTGCAGCCCGACGAAAGGCTGATGTACTCGGCTAATTATATAATTGTAGAATGTTTAACTCTTTATTTTAACAATTTGTACTTGAATGAGGAGTTTCAGAGACCACAAAATTTGGTTTATATATCAAAAGAGTACGAGTGTCAGAAATTATGTAATTAGAATTAAAATGCTGACCCTTTCTTTTGCAGAACTTCTCTTATAGAACAACATGAGCAAAAAATTTTGAAAATCCATGTAAGAATTCTTTAGATATAAGACGTCAAAAGTTTGGCGGGAAACAGTTGTCTCTAGAGTTTTCCTTAAATTTCCATTAGCTCTTTACATGTAAATACCTTAAAATATTTGAAAATGTAATTTGAAGTTAATAAAGTTTTATACATTGTCTATTTGATGCATTTTAATGTGCCCTCTGACCAAGAAAATATAATACATGTGCAAAAAAATTTAACCCTGTTTGAATAGATTAAACCCAAGGATATCTAATGCTTATGAAATCTGACGCTCATACTCCCTTAATATATATTATCATAATGAAAAACGAGTAATAATAAAGAGATTAAAAATCAATAATTGGACATCATATTGCTTGGAACACATTGCTTATCAAATTTTAAATCTGGTATGTAGTTTTCTTCAGATATTGTTATTACATACATATATATGTATTGGATTGTTTAATGGCAACGGATGACAATGTTTGTTGGAGTACTTTTCCCGGTATGTTATGCTTGTTGACGACCCCGCATCCATGACAGAAAGGATGTAAAACAGTGGATACCTGGATGCGCGTTGTTCAACATTTAGCAAATAACTAAATACCGAAGTCACTGTGAAGTGAATTGTGCTAAAACCGATGCTACGGGCCGTCTTGAACTTATTATGAGGTAGGAGTGTTGAAGGCCTCATGTTGACTTCAAGATGTTGAACAACCATAAAAGCGTTATGCCATTTGCCTAATATTACCATGTTTTATAGGGATTTTGTCCAATGTACATTTACTCAATATCCCGTTATTTGTTCATCCTAAAAATGAAATCTCAAACAATAATAGTATGCAAGAAAAGCAAATGTTGGTAAAATGATTAGTTTTACTATATGTAACCTGGACATGCAGATGTGTTACAAACAGCTGATGTCGATTCAGAATACATTGGCAAATGAATACCGAAGCAAGAACGAGGAAAGGACAAATTCTAAAATCATAAATCTAAAATCACGGCAATTCACAGCAACACGAATTGAGACAGTATGACAAAGACAAAACAAATAAACAAAAAAGAACAAGAACGTCACAAAACTAAAGCACTAGCAGTGTGAGCCCTATAAAACTGAGGTATCATCAAGTGCTCCGGAAGGGTAAGCATGATCTGCTCCATGCGTGGCACCCGTCACACTGCCAGTGAAAAGTCCGGTTTTATCACAGTCGGTGTTTATCAGTCCGGTAACAAACTCTGGATCTACCCAAAGATATCTGTTCTCATTTGTGAAACCGAAACATTATAATGGTCTGTCAAAGCGTGGTGACGACCGTAAAACTTCTGTAGTGACAATTGCAACAGTGACTGAACATACCCTTGATGTATAAGTTTTTGAGACAGTAATTTCGCTCTTTTGTACAAACTACAGGCACGGCAATAGCGAATGAGTTGGGAAGAATTGCCTCTACATATGTTTCCTCCATGTTGCGGGAATGGATAAGAGCACGATCTTGTACGGATTCGTGACTGTCTTCCTCTGCCGCATGTACATGTAGACCAAGAAGTCCATTCATTATGTTTAGACCAGCCGCCGTGTACTAGATAGGAAATAAATACCACTGTTACAAGGAATAACTCTTCCTTCAAATGTATTGATGTACGATTCATTTAAATGTCATCGTCAAAAAAACCTGTCATCTATCTAAAAAATCTATCTAAAAAATGTCCAGCACTGGCATTTTGAGAACGGAAGTAAACTAATCTAGTGATTGCAAAATAATTATAAGTATTGCAAGATATAAAATTTATTCATCCGCTATTTTTCATGCCCCGCCGCTAGGCGGTCGGGAGCATTAAGGTCTACCCTGATCCGTACGTCCGTCCGTACGTACGTCCGTACGTCCATCATTTTGGTTTCCGGATGATAACTTGAGTATCCTGCATCCGATCAAAACCAAACTTGGTCACATGCTTACTTATCACACAAGACAGAACCCTATTGATTTCCAGGTTGGTACCCCCAAGGTTAAGGTCACAGTTGCTATCAATAAAGTTTGGGTTTCCGGATGATAACCTGAGTATACTACATAGGATCAAAACCAAACTTAGTCACATGCTTGCTTAGTACCCAAGACAGAACCCTATCGATTTCCAGGTTGGTAACCCCAAGGTCAAGGTCACAGTTGCTTAAAATAGATTACAATTTCAATAAAATTTTGGTTTTTAATGATAACTTGAGTATACTACATAGGATCAAAACCAAACTTGGTCACATGCTTGCTTATTACCCAAGACAGAACCCTATCGATTTCCAGGTTGGTAACCCCAAAGTCAAGGTCACAGTTGCTAAAAATAGACTAAAATTTCAATAAAATTTTTGTTTCCGGATGATAACTTGAGTATACTACATCTAATCAAAACCAAACTTGGTCACATGCTTGCTTATCACCAAAGACGGAACCCTATCGCATCCCCAAGGTCAAGCTCACAGTTACTAAAAATAGACTAAAATTTCCATAAAAGTTTGGTTTCTGGATGATTACTTGAGTATCCTGCATCGGATCAAAACCAAACTATGTCACATACTTACTTATCATCGAAGACAGAACCCTATCAATTTCCGGGTTGGTACCCCCAAGGTCAAGGTCACAGTTGCTAAAACTAGACTAAAATTTCAATAAAATTTTGGTTTCCGGATGATAACTTGAGTATACTACATAGGATCAAAACCAAACTTGGTCACATGCTTGCTTATCACCGAAAACAGAAGCCTATCGCTTTCCAGGTTGGTACCCCCAAGGTCAAGGTCACAGTTGCTACAAATAGACTAAAATTTCAATAAAATTTTGGTTTTCGGATGATAACTTCAGTTTACTACATAGGATAAAAACCAAACGTGGTCACATACTTGCTTATCACAAAAGACAGAACCCTATCGATTTCCGGGTTGGTACCACAAAGGTCAAGGTCACAGTTGCTAAAAATAGACTAAAATTTCAATAAAATTTTGGTTTCCGAACGATTACTTGAATATTCTGTATCTAATCAAAACCAAACTTAGTCACTTGCTTACTTATCACAATAGACATAATCCAAAAGATTTTAGGGTTGATACACCCAAGATCAAGGTCACAGTTGCTAAAAATAGATAAGTATTACCTATAAGACTTTTTCTTAGATTATTTGTTGGAACTACACATTATATCAAAACCAAACAGTTCCAGTGCCTATTTATCACAGGAGAAAGATCCTTTTTTATAATTATTTGATATATATGTTGTACATAGTTATACCTTTAATAATTTAAGGGTTTCGATTGCAAGAAGGCGGGGGCATCCGTGTCCCATGGACACATTCTTCCATTTTTATCTTATAGTTAGTTAAATGAATATGGTAATAAAAAAATGACAAATAATACCACAGAGACTATAAATGTAGCTTTAACTGATGGTCATTCTGCCGACTTATATGTCTTCAGAGGAGATCATATAACAAAATGGAAAAGCAAAGTCCAAAAAGGTAAATGCGTGAAAGTTTACTGACAAAATATTACGTTTCCGGAAATCCTAGCATTCACTAAATAGGGTCTGTAAGTCTCGTCTAATTTTGGAACTTCCGGGACCAAAACTCGTACCCGGAAGTTGCATTTTAAACAAAAACATATGACGTTTCAAGGAAAAAATTTGAACGTCATAATCCTGCAACGTCATATTTTGGCGGGAAACGTTTTCAAATTGCAATTTTATCGTGATTTCTCGGTGTCACATGACGAGACTTACAGACCCTATTGACTGCTTTCAGCTTAGGACAGAGCTATACAATAGGGAGATAATCCTAAGTTTTAAGCAAAATTTTCTGAAATAATAATTGATAAAAATTATGTGCAAAACATTTTAGACAGGATTATATTACCTGGACATGGAGATTTGTTACAATCCTTCTTTGAAGTTTCACTTGAATTCCCTATACACGGTGAACCACCATGCTGTGGAGCTGGATTTGTACATGTTCTTTGTCTTGTTCTTTTAGACTTCCCACCACCACAACTTACATTGCATGTGGACCAATTACTCCAATTTCCATTTGCTGACCAGCCACCATTTACTAAAAAATAGCGTGACAAATGTGAAAAACTACTGAAAGTCGGAAAATGTGTAAAAACTTTATAACATAATGAATAACTCATAACAGACGCCGAAATCACTGAAAAAACAACACCAAAATATATTTTACACAAATGCGTCACTGAAAGCAGCAATGAATTACTTCTTGATTCTTATTTTCATAAATGAATCTAGTTTTTTTTTATATCTTGCTTCTTAATTGATTAATATCAAACATATTGAATAAGATTAAAATACCTGGACATGGAGATGTATTACAATCCTTCACCGATGATTCACTTGAATTTCCTATACACGGTGAACCACCATGCTTTGGAGCTGGATTTGTACATGTTCTTTGTCTTGTTCTTTTAGACTTCCCACCACCACAAATTACATTGCATGTGGACCAATTACTCCAATTTCTATATACTGACCAGCCACCATTTACTGAAAACGAGTTTAACACAGATGAAAATAACTACTTCAAGTAATTTACTAAAAAACGAGTTTAAAACAGATGAAAAATCTACTTTAAGTATAAAAATGCACAAAAGAATGTAGGATTGATCTAGTCCTAATTGAATAGTGTAAAATATTTGAAAAATGAAATAAAATGATATTTTACTATAATTTTGTTTTCATACTACTTTGTTATAAACAAAAAAAGGAAAATATATTATATTGTTATGTCCTATAACAATGCAATTTTTTGCCATGAAAATAAAGTAGTTTTTTTTCCTTTATTTTTTGAAACCTCGAGCAACTGTCTTTAAATTTAATGCAAAAAACGGTAAATACTTTTGCTAGATACAATGATATTTTATCTCATGTACAATAAGAATAGAAAAAGACGCATATTAATTGTTCTTTTCTTAATCCTTTAAAGATACTCTTTTTATATATCGAATTTAGTGTAATTATTAAACAACTGACTAATTAATCTTTTTTAAAACTTTCCGACACAGAATCATGGTGGTATTGCTATATTTAGACAACTAAAAGTCATCTTACTTCGGATATCAATTACATCATTTATTTTTAAAAAATATACATCAGGTATTCTACAAAATGCAGAAGTGGAAAGACGATGTGCACACGAAAATAAGTAACTTAAAATTTTCTGTTAGTTTGATTTCGTCATTGCGACACGGAACACTAAAATATGATGGTATTCTAAATGTCTAGTTATCTTAATTTAAATAACACCAAACCTGGACATGGAATTGTGTTGCAGTCCTTCACTGAAATTTCACTTGTATTTCCTGTACACAGTTCTCCACCATAGGCTGGTGCAGGATTAGTACATGTTCTTTTCCGTCCTCTTGAAGATGTTCCACCTCCACACGTTACATTGCACTGTGTCCATAAACTCCAACTTCCATATGATGACCATCCCCCATTTACTTAAATAAAATTGTCGTATGTCATAACGTCTCCGTGTCATTTTGACAATCATTAAAGGGTGCCAACTTGTGCAGAAATTAATTAGAAAGCTGCGATCCGTTTATCATAATATTGATCATTTCAGGAAAATCCGTTTAAATAGTGAGATATTTTTTGTTCTGAGTATGCAGTATTTAAAATCAAAATAACATACTTTGCCAGTAGATGAAGATATTGGATCATATCACATTACACCAGGTCAAAATAAATGAAGGTCAAAACCTAATAATGTACCCTAGAATTATGATCCTGCATTTTACTATCTTAAGACAAGTTGAAGATCTAAATTACAGTTCATAATAGTGAAACAGAATAAATTTAACTATATAACTATACCAATCAGCAATTAACAACAAAATACAGAAATTAATTATCCAAAATTACAATTTTTTAGACTTAAATACACCATTCGACACCGAAAAACGAAAGTAAAAGCATGAAAACTATTGGATGATAATTCAAAATTGATAAATAAAACAATCGAAACTGATCATAGATCCCAAAGGAGTTTAAAATTGCACAAAGACACTCAACAAAAATTAAGCATCTGTATTTTTGTAACTAGTAAACCTACAGAATTATATGAATCTAACACCAGAGAGAGTGCCAGACAATAAAAATTCAGACACCCAGGGGTAACATTTGGTTCATTGTATTTGTAGAGGCTTTGTCTCATGTGCATTTAATCCATATCCCTTCACCTTGGCACCTGAATCAGTTTTCAGGGGCCCCGGCTACAGTGCTTCCGGGCGCGTCCCCATTTTGTGGATAGGGGAATACCTTGTCTATGCGGTGTAGTCAGGTCATAATACAGATAGTCAAACTGTGTAGAGAAACTCAACGCATCATGCTACATAACCTCTCTTTATTTCTCTAAGGTGAGCAGACGCACTGGGTGTCTTATAGAAGGCTAAATTTCCTATCCCTATCCATTTCTCCCCTTTTCCAGTGGCAATCAAAGCTCGATGTCCCTTCCATCATTATTTATTTCTTCTTTAACTTACTTGGTTATTGCTTAACTTGTTCTTGTCCTGATATTGCTCACTGGACGTTAAACTGTAACTAATCAATCATTTAATGCATATCTATTCACTGTTTATTCAAGTACTCGGGTGAAGCTTAGTAGTTAATAACAAATAAATGTGTAAATTTTCGAATATCAAAAAACGTGTTTTTGATATTCCAGCACCCGAGACCCGCTTTAACTACCCCAGAAGTACATAACAAAAAACACGTGTTTACGATTTTTGTTTCTACAACGATTGAAACTCTACTTTAAGCACTCAAGAAGTAAAAAGTAGTATATATGGGAAAAATCCGTAGGTTTTACCTACGTTTGTTTTTTTTTCTACAACGCTTGTGACTCTGCTTTAAACACTTTAGAAGTATATAACAAAAAAACTTGTAGGTTTTACTCATTCTCCAACACTCAAGACTCTGTTTTAACCTGTCCAAGGCACGACTTATAAACTCTGTCATATTTTTATATAAGAAAGAAAATAATAATCTAGTAAGAAAAAAATGTTTAGAGGAGCACAGTTCTGCGATCGATATGAGTATTGTAACTTTTTACTAGACACTCCCATAAGAACTCCCCCAAATGGACAAGCACAAGTCAAAACGGATTACAAATTTAGCATAAACGATAGGGCTTCGTTTTATGACTGGTACAATGGGTATTTTTTTTATCAAGTTCAAAGTAGATAAACTAGCTGACGGAACAGCACCAGATAATGACACAGTATCTGTTATTTCAGATGTAACCAATTTTCTCAGTCAAATGACAGTAGACAAAATGGAAAAATAGTGTACGACTGCAACAACCTATCACTTGCAAATCACGTCAAATCACTACTCACACTTTCAGACGGATATGTGAGTAGTCTAGGCAAAAACAGCTTTATTTACCTGGATAATGTTGTAACTACTGATGACAATTCAGGGTTTAAGGCGAGAACCGCGCTCACAAATGCACTTGCAGAGGTAACAGCAGAAATACCACTGAACAGATTTTCATTCTTCCAATCACTAAAAACAAAATCTTTTACCCCAAGCACAGATGGGAATAACCGTAGAAATAAACAACGACAACTACTTACTGTTCAAGGCCGATGGTGCTGATGACGGTAGAGTTGTAATTACACACTTTGAACTTTGGATCCCCAGACTAATACTGAATTCTGTCGGTCTGTCGACCGTACTTCAGAATTACACGAAACCGAGGCGGTGGACATACCTAAGAGAATCTATTCACACTAGTAGCTCGGGTCAATCTGTTGAAGGGTCGTACCGCATTACAACAGGAATAAAACACCCAAAACACGTTATCATATTCTTACAAAGAAATGGCAAGCACAACGATCAACTCCAAAATCCTCTGTTACTCGACACTTTCAAAGTAAATGCAGCAAACACAAATTGTACCCTCCTGACAGCCAGATTAGAAGTTTGTTCTGGTATCTTTTACCCGGAAACGGGATATAGCTCGACTCAAATCAGCAGAATCTTCAGAGATGCCTGTAATTTTAAACCCAATGCAAGCAACGACTATGACACCGGGAACATGCTTACCCTTATCAACTTTGGCTCCCTATACTGACTAATCTATTTTGATTTGACTTACGCAGACGAATCGATGAGTATGGGGAACACATCCCTGACGCTGCACTACAGACTGAACATTCCCCCAGCTGCTCCCTACCGAAGTTTTGCCCTTGTACTGAACGAAGAAGATATAATATTGGACACAATTGGAAATGATATAGTAATAATCTAAGGTATTAAAAAATGAGTAAATACGTTAACTATAGTCTTGGTTTATCCGAAGGTCAGAGAAAGAATCTAGCTAAAGCATACAAAGACATATCTTCTCTAACATTAAGACTAACAAACAACCAATTAACAGGGGACTTTCCTATTGCGCTAACACAAACACAAAATGAAAAAAATACAGAAAGCAAAGGTCTCTGGTACTGGGGTTCACATAAGAATTTCAAAGACACAAATGACAAAACAATCACAAAATGGAGGTTCTCTTGGAACACTTGCTAAACTTGCACTTCCGGTCATAAAGACAGTGGCATCCAAACTATTACCTACCCTTGGCATCGGAGCGGCCTCCGCTCTAGCTGAAACCGGGATGAAAAAGGTGCTTGGTAGTGGGGTAACAACAGACCTACCACACAACAAAATCACCACCCTCTTACAAATACCCTACGTTGACCACCTAACAAAAACACAGAAAGAGCAATTGCAGTCAGCACTCAAACAGAAATCAGGAACTGGTCTTAGAATCACAAAAAGACAACAGACCGGTGGATTCCTTGGTATGTAGCCAGTTTGGCAGTGCCATTGCTGGCCGGCCTAATGGGCAAAGGACTACAAGTTGAACGCCCATCTGGTAGAGGACTACAAGTAGACAGCGTATCCAGACCCTACGTCATGCAAAAAAAAGACGCTTGAACCGCTAACTAACTTTGATATTTTAGACTGGGTTGATAAACTACGTATTATCTTGAGTTTATAGTAGGGACAATCTACCAATCAGACCAAACAAGAATGAGTGTGGTATTCTTAATTTAGACGCTATAAGTGGGGAAGGGACTCATTGGATGTGTTGGGACTTTCGTAATAAGAGGAATATTTACTTTTATAGTTATGGTCTTTCATTACCACAAGAATTTATTAACTATATAATAAATACAGACGTAACACAATCCAGTACCAACACAAACTAAGTGTTCTATGTGGTTACTTCTGTCTATTCTTTCTACGAGAAGCACAAGAGAAAGACATCTACGACATAATATACAAAGACCTTAGTCCGACGGATACAATAAAAAATGAAATACTTTTAAAAGAGTACTTCAAAAAATGAGCTACTGCGTAAAAGAGAAAAAAGTCACAGAGTCTCTTTCTCGAAGGGCCGTACAATTATCCAACGGTAAGTTCATATAATACAGTACGTGTGCCAGCTGCAAAATCACGAAAACCAAGTTTGTGCGTGGCACCGCCGGAGGTAATCTTGACATACACAAGGCCATCAAACCTATGGTACAGAGGGCGGAATTACTCTCCCAGGAACGAATTACTGTGGGCCTTACAACACAATGGACTTACCCACCAAGAACAAATTAGATAGGGTTTGTAGGAGTCATGATCTTTGTTATGATGCGCAGCACGACAAATGGAAATGTGACAAGAAGATGATGTCTGACCTAAAACAAGTAAAACCATCATCAGTCGGTGAAGCTGTAAACAAAAAGATTGTTCAGGGTGTAATAGGAGTAAAAAGCAAACTGGGACTCGGTGTTAAAAAAAAGGAGAAAATAAAGTGGACAGACAACAACAAGAAGTGACTATTGGATTCGAGAGCATACTAAAAGAGGGAAGAACTCCAGAAATACTATGGGTCGATCAGGGATCAGAGTTTTACAACCAGTAGTTTAAGAAACTCCTAGAAAACTACAAAATAGGAGTGTACCACACTTTCAATCAGGGAAAGGCTGTAGTAATAGAGCGCTTCAATCGCACACTCAAAGGTAAGATGTTTCGCTACTTTTCCGCCAATAACACCTACAATTATATCTCAGTACTTCCACAATTAGTAGAGCAGTACAATAACACGAAGCACTCGTCAATCAAAATGAAACCAGTAGAAGCAAGCAAATCCTCCGTTTACTCAGATACGAAGGAAACTAAGACTAAACCAAAATTCAAACTAGACGACAAGGTCAGAATATCTAAAAAGAAAGGCACGTTTGAAAAGGGTTATACACCCAACTGGACCGAAGAGGTATTTACTATTTCGACGATCCCGTACACAGAACCAATAACTTTCAAGATCACGGACTTGAATAACCAGCCAATAGAAGGAAGCTTCTACGAACAAGAACTCCAGAAGACAGACCAAGAGACAAACAGAATATAAAAGATTATCAGACGGGATCACAAAAATAGAAGAGTATTTGTTAAATGGAAAGGGTATTCAAACGACTTTAACTCCTGGATTCCGATGTCGGACTTGCAGTCTCTGAGATAGTCTTATACTTTAGCTAATACTTCTCGTAGTACTTCCAGTAAATCTTCGGGCACCCGCACTCTAAAGTTTATTCCGCTAAGAGGATCGTACAAATGTACGATCTTCTCTTTCTCTTGAAGATCAAGTATATCGAAAACTCCGTTTGGCAGTTCTTCCAAAGTTATCACTGAATCACTATTCATCTTTTTTAACTGATTTGTATCATATAAATTACACTAAAACTTAATTTCGACTTCGATAACATTTAGTGAGGTCATTGGAGAAACTAGCCAAACGATTCCGGTTGGGGCTATAACTCCAAAGAATATTTCGTCGTTCTTTTCAAACGTCTGGCTCATTTTTATCTCAAATTGATTATAACCACCGATGGATTTCCTGGTCTCTAGAATTTCGGTGCTAGTTATTGGTGTCATCCCTTTTTTGTAACATGAGATGTACGGAGGAGTATTGTCTCATACCCCGACGCACAAACGGACAGTAAATGTGGGTGTACAATTAACCTTGAATTTTATCCACTGCTGAAACCCATTTCCGGGTGAGTGTAAGATCTTCCCTTTGATTTCAAATGGTTTATCAATAGTCAAGTTGTTGTCTGAAAGCCCGATCGGTATCGGAGTTACACGAGGAGCAATAGGGTACGTAGACATACCGAATAGACCGCCCAGAGAGTAACTAAAAGTGTATGGTGTTGTGTTAACCGGAGGACTTAGATATACATGTTGGTATTGTTCCTCCGGGGTTAGACTAAATTTTCTTACCCCATAACCTGTTTTTCCTCTTATACTAATCCTCACATATTTAGCAATATAACCCAGGTGCAAGTTGACTTCTTGAGCCCCATTAGAAAGATCAACGGAATACTTTTTTTTCCATTGTCCTGGCGTTACAGTCCCACGAATTTCACTTCCAAAATCATTCCAAGTATGACACTCTATGGAACACGCTTTACCATTTAGTTCAATATCGATATTGGCGATTATCTTTTTTGATATAGACCTATAACGTCACGCTCTCTAATTATTTTGTATTCAGTAGTTTCGTCGTTAATATAGATAAAACCGGTAAATCCTTCTTCTGAGAAGTCTAGTTCAGAACCGTAATCACGGATAGAATATTGAATATCTTCCCCAATACTCTGTAGGAATCGGAACAATGAATGAGTGGGTTTCTGTAATTCGACCACCGCAATCCTACTCTTCCCGCTTAATATCATAACTAATGGAAAGACTGTGTTAAAAAAAAGTGAACAAGTAGCGCTATTTCTTATTTTCTCGATATGAAAAAGTGTTATCTCGTCCTTATTATATGTTCTTACTCTTGTGAAAGATATTTCCTTTGATGCGCTCAATTGATCTATTTTCAACATGATCTTAATTTGGTTAGTAAATACGCGCTCTTCTGGCGCCTCAAATATTAGATGCGCACCAAACAAATAAAGAGTTTCATCCGTCGGGTTTAGGGTTAGTTTCCAGTTGTCGAGATCCTCCTCTATATCACCCTTGATATAGGATTCGTCCGATAACCACTTGCCTTTTACATTCGTAGACAAAGCATAATATCCGGGTTTCACTCTTGCAAGAAATGATGCAGCTTTCTTTTCTCGTACTTCTTTTCTCCTGTTTTATTGAAAAATCTCCTTAATTCTCTTTTGTTATCCTGAATTTTAGCATCTATTTCACTTTTTGTATAACCCTCATAATCGGCTAGCTTGGCGTCTACCTCTGTCTTAGTATAAACAGGGTCTAGTGCATCAAATTTGACGTCTACCTCAGTCTTAGTATAAACAGTACTTATATTTTTCTCAAGCTGTGATAGGTGAATTGGTCTTAGAAACTGTCTGTGCAAGTCTTTTCTTAGTTCTCGTTCACTTGCAGCAACAAAAGCCTTACTAGCAAACTCCGCTGTAAAGTTCCGTTTCTGTGTGTCTATTTTCTGCTGCAGCGACTTCTTGTTTACCGCACAGGTTGGGTCATCTAAGTCGGTCTCGAGTCCTCTATTATACTTCTTATTCATGTCCAGGTCTTTACGCGCTACCGCAGGAAAGAAAGTATCGCTTATTTGCTTTATTGTTGCTACGTGGTCGTTGCCGGAACCGGGTGAAAGACCTATGATTTTGTGCCCACCCATATCCAAATCTTGTCCTTTACGGAAACACTCTCTACTCAATCTATCTAACTGAGTCTTGCTCGCATACCGGAGGTACCGGAGGAACCGGAGGAACCTGAGGGACCGAAGACAGTCGAAATGGAAGCAAGCGGCGTAAATATCAGTAAGTATGATGCCGAGGAACAACTAGAAAATAATGATGACCTGAATAACAAAGCCAAGATCAGTAGGGCAAAGGGTATGAATGTGAAGCTGGGACAAATGAAATCCGGGGCGCAATTTCCAGAAGATATAAAAAATCTAGAAAAATCCAGAAATTGCAGGGGAAAACTGGGAAAGGATTTTTACGACGGGTCGTACAAAATAGACACTACCGGCTCCTTTTCTGATCTACTGCTGGATTTGGAACAGCTTTTCGAATATAATAGGTTGCACGGACTAGACAATAAAGGACAACAAGTAATCAACACCAGGGTGGACGACGACTTCGTCGACCTAGTGACAAAGAGGTACAATCCCAAAAAAAGCGTATTCTGATTCTGCAAAGCGGATATTTAGAAAACTAGTCACTCTTTCATCACACCCTCTGGTAAAGACAAGTGGCAAATACAAGAATATTTTGTGTGACGCGACTAGTCTTGTAGATCGGCTAGAGCTTCTGATTGCTGGTATCGAGTCTTGCAATACCAGTGACGAACTAGTAAAAGAAGGAATGTCCATTCTAGACACTCTTCTGGAGAATGGGGATATAACGGAAGAACAGCATGAAGGGATTTATAAAAAATATTTTGAGTAATAAAAAATGGATCAAAAGATAACACTTTCTAGTTATGCGGCAAGAAAAGGGACAAACACCCCTTCTGATTTTGTGACCCAGTTCGAAGAACCCTTGGTACTAGATAAGAATAGGCAGTATGCCTTTGGTTTTTCTCAGATAAATAGTATGACTTACAGTTGGTATAATGTTTCTGAGTTCTATGGTAACAAGAAAATAAAGTATAGTCTTGATTCTGGGAGTACATTCAAGGAATTGTCGTTTGCCGATGGTAACTACAGCTACGGGGACATATCCTCTTATATAGCGGAATTTCTATCGGTAAACGACAAAGTCGAAGACAGTGTAATAAAACTGGACTTTGATCTAACGAGCTTTAAGGTGTTGATTACATTAAAGGAAAATACACAACTAGACTTGAGAGATGGGAACTTTGCCGAGTTAATCGGGTTCGACAAAAAAATAGTAAAGGAGACGGAATACGGAAACAAATTACCCAATATCACTAACGGGATAGATAGTATTTATATTCATTGCAATTTGATCACTAGTTCCGTTGTAGACGGTAAGTCGGGTGACGTAATCTACGTCTTTAGTACTGCAAATATATCTCGTAGTTACCCGTTCGAGAGAACACCGTACCACATAGGATATTCGAGAGTGAACAAAACATATAAACGGTAAAGAAAAAATGAGAAAAGTATATAGTAAGGAGTAAGGAATATATGTTTTTGTTGACCCGGTAACGAGAGAACAAATAGGAGGTGGATTTTTTAGCAACGCTGTTAAGCAACTGGCAAAAGAGACAATAAAGAAATCTGCCGTTGTAGCATTAGACACTGGGAGTAAAAAACTTGGTGAAAAGGTGGGAGAGTACGTAGCAGATAAAATAGCACCAACAAAACCAAGTGAAAATGTAGCACCGACAACAACACCAGTTGCAAAACCAGGTGCATTGATTAAAGAAATAAAAAAGTATACCGACGGCAGTGCCGGTGAAAATGTCGCATCAAAAATTGGTCAACTGTTAGGCAGGGGTACGAACATACACAAAAGAATTAATCGCTTATTGTAGATTAAAATCATACTATAAAAATGGGAAGGAAAAAACTATATGAGACAGATGTCGAAAAAAAACAAGCCCATAATGAACATCAAAAGAAATACTACGCCTCCAATAAATTTTACTGTGAGGTGTGTAATAAACTCCTTTGTATTTCAGCTAAAAAATATCATATTAACTCTGCAGCTCATCGTAAGAGATTCGTAGAATAAAAAATCATTCAAAAGTTACATTTAAAGAATAAAAAATCATTCAAAAGTTACGAGTGTCGATGGATAAAAATCATACAAATATGAATTACAACGAAAAGAACGGAATTAGAATGTATACTATTAGTTACCCTCAAGAAGAATTAACCAGCGATGAGGTAGAGGTGATATCAGAGTTAATAAAAGAAAGACTGGATCACGCCGTTTCAGACGGGTTTGCTGATAGCGCTGATGTACTAGTAAAATTTATCTATGCTGGTAGCACACCAAGTTACAAATATAATACCACCAAGAGTATGAACTCGTTTCTTATAAGGGAGTTTACTGACTTCGTAGCGCTTTATCAGCATTACGTAGACCTTTCTTTGCCTCCGAAAGAGGATTATGTATATGAAATCATAGGAATTAGAATAAAAGTGGTGAGACCACCCAATGGTGGATGCTGATTTTAATCCTACAATCACTTTGTGATGAGATACGAAGGGAATATGGGTTGGCTCCTAAAACACCCGTGCCGTTCCCATTAGCGTGGGAGATAATAAAAAGGTACCAGATACCTGTTGGTTTATTCTGTGAAGAGACAAAACAGCATTATGGCACCTCACCACCATAGAACTAGCCAGGGAGCATTACAGTCTTATTATCGGAGAAGAAAAGAAGAAGTGTTTATCTTGTGGCGATACGTTTTTTGGGGAAAAGAATACTTGCTCGGTTGTTTGTTCTCGTTGTGGTACTCGATATAAGAAAAGATAAAAATGCAACGATAATAAATCTGGTTATTTTCAGGCAGTAATACAGAAAAAGGGTAGGTATTTGATCCGAAGGACAATGAAGAGCAAAGAGTTAAACCCCAACATAATTCACTATGATATAGAGACTTACACAAAAATTGTCGACGGTCACAAGGTTCATACCCCGTACATCCTAGGATTTGTGGAAAAAGACGGAGGTTTTTGTTACTACGCCGGTGATGATTGTGTCGATAATTTTGTACGATATCTGATCAGTAAAACTAATGAGTTCGTTGTTAATGCTTATAACGGGAGTAATTTGTGGCATAGGATTTGTGGAAAAAGACGGAGGTTTTTGTTACTACGCCGGTGATGATTGTGTCGATAATTTTGTACGATATCTGATCAGTAAAACTAATGAGTACGTTGTTAATGCTTATAACGGGAGTAACTTTGATCACTACTTCTTGGTTAAGAGTATGAATAAACTGGGGTTAGCTCCGGAAAAAATTAGTATAAATAACGGGAGCATAATCAGCGCTTACGGCAGTACATTCCGATGTATTGATCTGATGAAACACATAGGTAGTTCTTTGAGTCAAGCACTGTCTGATTTTGGTTGCAACGTACAAAAGGGAGAATTTGATCACAGTAAGGCTTGTAGATGGGAAGATATGTCTGATAGTATGAGAAATGAGTGTCTTTTGTTCCTCCAGTCTGACGTACTTGGTCTACGAGAATTGTTCAACAAGTTAAACAACCAGTGTTACAAAGATTTTGGTAGGGATATTACTAATTTTATTTCGACTAGTTCTCTGGGGTTTGATATTTGGATAGATTATTAACCAAAAGGAGTTATGGTTGACTTGTCTGATTCAACAGAGTTAGAAACAAATATCAGGAAGAGTATTTATGGTGGACGGTGTTATAAGAGCAAGACTGAGTTTGAATCTGATCAGTTCGGAAAAGAAAACATAAAGTATGATGATGTAACTGATTTCCTGTTAAATGTGGACGTCGTCTCCCTTTATCCCACTAGTATGCTGCACGAATATCCGGTGGGACAACGAAAATATACTAGTGGCAATGAGATGAAGGGTAAAATGGGGATATATAAAGTTCGGTATATTGCAAATAACAAACTGCTTCATCCAGTAGTAGCAAGAAAGGACGAAAAAGGGGCAACTAAGTGGGATCTACAAGACTCGGAGGGTTGGTATACTTCAGTCGATATAGACCAAATGATTAAATACGGCTATAAAGTCGAGATTATCGAGGGATATTATTGGGAAGAAACTAGTAAGGTGTTTTATGATTATATACAAAAATTCTTCCAAACCAAGAAAACTAGTCAAAAAGGAAGTGGTCAGTATACACTAGCAAAGTTACTGATGAATGGGTTATACGGGAAGATGATTCAAAGACCGATATTCAATCACACTCAGACTATAAGGGACAATAATGAATATTGGGAGTTCCAACACAAATATATGGTCACCGATCTGGAACATGTCGAAACTACTTGGTATGTGTCTTGTAACTTAAGATCCGAGATTGACTCGGTTGATAAGATCAGTAAACCATCACATTTTGGTGCTTTTGTTCTGGCTTATAGCCACAAGATCATGTACGATCATATGACGAGGTTGAACCCGAAGAATAAAGTAGAGTCGAACTTCTACTATACTGACACTGACAGTTTACACGTGCCCGGTGAACAAGCAAAACTAATACCTTATTATAATTGCAATAACTTAGGTGACTTGGCTAATGACTATAAGAAAGACGCCAAGATAATTAAGGCGGTTTATATTGCACCCAAGTTGTATATGACCATTACAATCGATACAGATAATGTAATTAGTGTTAAGACAAAGGGTAAGGGACTAAATAAAACCAAGTTTTCAGAAAATGTTTGAGGGTGAAGAAGTAAAGAACACAAGAGGGTTTTCCATGAAGAAGGTACATCAAAAGAGTACTTCCAAAGAACAGGGTATTGATCAGGGATCAATGATACCAACACATTATCATTCATATTGATCATTTTTGTATTCTTCACCTCACAAATTTTGAGAGACATGCAAATAAAAACGAATACAAGGGAAGAATTTTCTTTGTGAAGAATAAATCTTTTCCTACAGGTAGCTGCCGTCTACCAAAGTCCACATAAATCCATGACGTTAGAGGTTTATGTGCTATGTCTATCATATGGTAGACAGTTCACATAAATCCATGACGTTAGAGGTTTATGTGCTATGTCTATCATATGGTAGACAGTCCACATAAATCCATGACGTATAGACAATGTCTAATAAATCCATGTCGTATACGGTAAATTTGTCATAGAACAATTGACAAAGCAGAAAAATAATAAATCTTTTTTTCATCCCTGAAAGAACACGCACAAATTCCTCCACAAGTTAACTCCGAGAAAAGTTTAAGTCCAGCATGGTCTGAATAACCTGCGCACATATCCTTCCCTGGTGTGATTAGTCTAGAATATTCTTCCCGGTTGCTGTTTTTATATCCTGATTTATAATATCACTGTTCGTATTGTAACTATCCATTATTATTATTTTTTCCTCTGGTAATTTCGGCTTGTTCAAAATCGTTGTTTAGCTAACGATGTACGTTGTAGTTATGAAATGGACTTGGCAACAGGTATTGATTTTTATTGCAGTTTCACTGCGGTGTATTGATTACCTATTAGGGGTACAAAAAGGAGATTAAATAGATTTTAATAAGTTAAGAAACGTATTTTGTATATGAAATATTTTTTTTCATTAAAAGTAATTTGTAAAATAGATTTTGATAAGTTAAGAAAACGTATTTTGTATATAAAATATTTTTGTCATTAAAGTAATTCGTAAAATAGATTTTAATAAGTTAAGAAAACGTATTTTGTATTTCCTGATCAAAACAATGAAATATCTTTTTGTCTGGCAAGTTAAGATACAGAAAAGAATATTTATTTTTGGCTATTTCAACAAGCGTATTTTTGAGACCTGAAGTTCTGAAGATATAAGTTCTCTCTCCTTTTTACTCGGAAAATTATACACTACGTAGAAATTACAATTCAGACGACAGTCTTTGGGTATTCGAAAATAGGACTGACTCAAATAAATTACGCTCATTTTCTTGTGCCTTCCACCTATAAAGTATTTTACAATAGAAGATTGGTCTTGTTGTGAACAAATATAGTCGTCAAAAATTACAATTTTTTGTTTGTCATCAGAATCTGATAGTTCGTCGATGTCTTCAACTTTATCATAAGATAGTTGCACCAAGTCTTCCAGAGACACACCTAGTTTTTCCGCTATTTTCTCTAATATTCGAATTAGTTCCTTGTAATAATGCTGCTCTAAATTTTTTGCGTAAAGAATAATTTTGTCGTAATACAATAAGGGTTTAAATAAAAGGTGCATTAGCAAATTTGTTTTACCAGATCCACTCGGCCCAACAATGAGTAAACGGAAAAAATCACTTGGCATATTTTTTACTCCTTGTATTGTTTTAAAATTGTTCGTATCAGACTTTTCCGAAAAATATCTAGGAATCTTTGTCATTTTTATAATCTAAAGATTTATAAGATAAATAAAAACCATGATGTTGTTTTAGGTAGGAGTGCTTAAAGCAGAGTTTCAAGCGTTGTAGAAAAAAACGTGTTTTCCAAAAAACCTACACATTTATTTCTTTATTAACTACTTTTTTACTTCTTGAGTGCTTAAAGTAGAGTTTCAACCGTTGTAGAAACAAAAATCGCAAACACGTTTTTTTGTTATGTGCTTCTGGGGTACTTAAAGCGGGTGCTGGAATATCAAAAAACACGTTTTTTGATATTCGAAAATTTACACATTTATTTGTTATTAACTACTAAGCTTGTCGACTCCGAGACGCTATAAATCCTATCCGCGGATGTCTTAGATTTGTATCTGTCACTCTCACTTGTGTTTGATTATTGTCTCTAATTAAACACCCAAAAAGTAAACTAAATTTTCGAATTTTCTCATAATGCATGGAGCAAGCCTCGGAGTCTGGGATTGTTTCGGTGCCCAAAATTCGAGCATCTATGATGTGTTTGAGTTCAACTTTGTCTTTGAAAGGCAGTCGATATTCGATTTAATTAAATTTAAAATATATGTTTTTAAATTCAAGTAGACTAATCCAAATATATTGTTATGATTAAATATTAATGGGAATAAATGCGTGTATCTTGTATTTCACTTTACGTGTAAGACAGAAAGATCCGCAAAAACAATGGATTCCCCTGTCCCTGAAGATAAAAAATATGAAGCTTAATAAAGCTTAAATGTCGATGGCTGCTTTTTTTAAACTTTTGAAATTAATGCTTTAAACCGTCAAACTAATACCGAAATAACTACAAACGCAAAGCATGTTCTGGTGAATTCGATTTCGCAGTGTATACAATACATAGATCTTTCATTATTTTTAATATTTCAAATAAGTAAAGCTCACATGATGAAAATGTGGAGCAATTTAAATATCACAAAAGAAGCTTATCTCTTGAAATTGAATTGTTTTGATATTTTTGTTAATCCCCTACACATTGTTTAGTTTACTGCTACCTTCTTTTTTTAATATCATGATTTTACTTGTTATAAAAAAAAATCGTCACTTTTCCAAGGGATGCTAGAATTTGTTTCTCTCAAGTGCATACTTTCTAAATTCAGAATCCATGGTTTTATAAGGATCACACACAGAAAGACATTATAAATGTCAAGGACGACATAAACTGAACATGATACAAACGCCGCAAAAAATAAAACACTCATCATAGCTCTGTCCTTAGCTGAACATTGGCTTTTCTGTTTAGATCCTTTGGTTATTTGTTCTCTATCAGCTTTTACACTTTTTTGGTGACTCCCAAATATTTTGCTTTTTATCTGCACTGATGAGACATGAGTTGTCGAAATGCGCATATGCAGAAAATAAATTAACAGTTACGTCGGTATTTTGTTATTTATTACCCCCGGGCCGATGCTTCTGCTGGTGGACTGTTAGTCCCCGAGAGTATTCACCAACTCAGTAGTCAGTACTTCAATGCTGACCCGAAACCCGATTTTATTAAACCTTGCAGTATCTAAATTTTACAAAATTTTGTTTAAAACTAAGGAGTATCTCCCTCATGCATAGCTCTGTCCTTACCTGAATTTTGGCTTTTCTGTTTAGATCCTTTGGTTATTTGTTCTCCATCAGATTTTACACGTTTTGGTGAATGGACTTCCAAATGTTTTGCTTTTATCTGCACTGATGAGACATGAGTTGTCGAAATGCGCATATGCAGAAAATAAATAAACAGTTACGACGGTATTTTGTTATTTATTACATCAGGTGCTCCGAATGGTTAAGTATGACCTGCTCTACACGTGGCAACCGTCACACCGTTAGTGATAAGTCCGGTGTATTATATATAGCCCGCTCTTTTTGTCTAGTCCCTTTCCAAAACAATGCAACATCTTCCGAGAAAAACTTATTTTCCAAATAGGTACTATAATAAGAATTTGACAACTCAATGTTAAAAAAAGTGCATAGCTGAAGGTAGTTCGAGCCAAATAAAGATGTCAGATAGATTGTTTTTATTTTAAGATATTTTGTAGGTCTAAACTCATATGTTCCAAAAATAAATAAATAAAAATAATATGTCAGCGATCATCCTATCCTGATAACAGTCTTTGAAAATCAGGCAAATTTAGTATTTTTCAGCAATATTTACAAAGAATATATAGGGAACTGTGAGAACTTGCTTATTATTTAGCTTTCATAAGAAATAAATATCACATAGAATTTTTACAATTTTTTTTATATTTAGAGATATACACTTCAGCTTATACATATGTTGGGCTGAAAAAATCTATAGGTCACCGTTTGATTAGGAGAGATATTTAATATAGTTAACGAAATAGACAATATTTACGTGAAAAGGGAGCTAATTCGCTGGAACGTGTATGTGTAACAGTGGATTTTTTCCTTCAGTGGATAAAAGGGTAGAATATCCACAACATCTAATTTGACCAATCACAATTGAGTACTAACCGTGACGGAATAAACACCAAGGTAAAAATACAACAGGCTGTTATATACCCGGAAATTCTACACGCCGGAAAAAAAGTACGCTCAAATATGTCAATCTATTATGAATAAACAATGAAAAGGCCAATTAAGGAATATTTCGGCTTGGAAATCAAGTTAATTCCGACTAGTGTTTCGCAAATGCGCCAATCTAATGCGCCTTGTAGTGTCGATCTACCTTCATAGGGTTCAAAAACAGTTTAAAATTGGTTGAGAAAAAGTTGACATGGACACTTGAGTAACAATATTAATTTTCAATATTTTCAGTATTGAAGGTGATATGTTCTGGCAGCCCTGTCAAACATAATTTAAAGTGGTTTTGAGATAACCACAAACTAACTGTATACAGACAGAATGATGACCAAAGTGACGCTATAGCATACCCCTTACATTGTTGAAGGAGGAGTTCATTATTAAAAAGGTTTAAAAACATTCAGTTATGTAATTACCTGGACATGGAGATGTGTTACAATCTTTATATAAAGTTTCACTAGAACTTCCTTGACACGGGTTCCCTCCATGATTAGGTGCTGGGTTTGTACATGTTCTTGTCCGGGTTCTTGATGATTTGCCACCACCACAGGTAACACTGCATTTAGACCAAGAACCCCAATTTAAATATGCAGACCAACCTCCACTTACTGAAAAAAAACAATCATAATTTAGGCCATACTGATATTTGTAACAAAATAAAGTTTAGAGGCGCACAAGACTCCATTTACTGAAAAAAAAAAACAATCAAATGTCACGGAGGTGCATACCTGAGTTGTATTCAGGTAGTAGATATATAGCCAGTAAAAATCGACTCAGCTAACGGAATATTTCTTTAGCTCATTCGGTAGCGAGGCTGGCTACGAAGCAAGAGGTCCAGGGTCCGACCCCCGGACGAGGAGGCACTGGTAGTAAAACAATGCTGATTTTCATGTACGGACTGACCCTCCGGTCACATTGGCGCCCAACGTGGGGCTCGAACCCACGACCCTGAGATTAAGAGTCTCATGCTCTACCGACTGAGCTAGCCGGGCACTGGCAGTTGTATTGTGTGAAGAGTCATACATACGGCGAGTATGATGACTCTTGGTGGGGGGAATGTCACGGAGGTGCATACCTGAGTTGTATTCAGGTAGTAGATATATAGCCAGTAAAAATCGACTGAGCTAACGGAATATTTCTTTAGCTCATTCGGTAGCGAGGCTGGCTACGAGGCAAGAGGTCCAGGGTTCAATCCCGGACAAGGAGGCACTGGTAGTAAAACAATGCTGATTTTCATGTACGGACTGACCCTCCGGTCACACATAATTTAGGCATTACTGATATTTGTAACAAAATAAAGTTTAGAGGCGCACAAGACTCCATTTACTGAAAAAAAAACATTCATATTTTAGGCATTACTGATATTTGTAACAAAATAAAGTTTAGTGGCGAACAACACTCCATTTACTGAAGAAAACAATCATAATTTAGACATTACTGATGCATGCAACTGTCCGTTTGTGTTTTGTGTCCGTCTGACGTTTTATTTTTATTTTTTTTATATTGCTTTGTGACGACAGAACGATATCTCATTTAAAATCGTGAGATCGCTTCCAATTTGGATGCGGTGGAATTTCGGCTGGGTGTCGCCTGCGCGTGTATAAAAACACCTTACGGATGAAATCCGAACAATTTTCTTTTTAATTTCAACAAAGTTTCAAGTGCCGAAGATATGAAATATCCCATCTATGCCTCCATTCAAAGTTCAAGCGTATCTCTTTTATTGACCTGGTGACCTTGTCTTGTCTTGTCTTGTACAGGTATGATCCTCCGTCTTCCGGAGCACTCCAATTAAGGATAAAAACTTTTCCCTAACCTAGCCCTATCCGTTACACATACTTAAAATATATACATAGTAAATAAAAGTTACTTAAAATCGTGCGATTAGTGGCTTATAAAAAGTACGTTAGTGGCTTTTAAGAACGTATTTACAGTCACTATATTAAAATATCTGTTTCCAGTAAACGTTAACGTATTTAAAACGTTCAATCCATTCTATTGAATCGATAAAAAACATATGTACACAAACTCAATTTCTTTGTCCTTCATCTAATCACGCAGTCATGGTTAAAATTGCAAATTGTCATTAAAAGGTAAAATTCTTATACGAAGATTAGTGTTCCTTGTAAAATACGAATTGTTCATAAAAGATAAAATCACATGACTTAAAATGTTCTAAAAAAAAAATAATAATTTATTTTCGAGACCGATTGCTGGGCATATCGAAAAGTTAATGTATTGAAAACTATTTATAATTGTCCAGGTATATAATGTTTTTCTATCATATAATGTTCTTCATCAGCTCAACTCGCTTTCGGTGAAGTGCAAAGCAGTAACTCTGTGATATTCGCTCTATTTTGACCAGATCATCAGTTGAATATGGTAACAGTTGTAAAATTTTTCTAGAAGTACAGTCTAAGATCATCTGCATAAGTAGACCATTTTCTTGTAGAATCTGTGTACCACCCCCC
>MJUU01008681.1:7194-27517 GCA_002080025.1 Modiolus philippinarum | reverse complement strand
TTTTTTTAGATCTGATGAATTGAATATTTGGATTTCTAGCCCATATAAGTATCTGGGAACAGCGTATGTAGACCAGATTTTTTGGAGAACTAATGGAGACATTCCTGTTCTTGCATGCAATCCTGGCCCTAGCAGGGCATATATTGTTCGTCTACCGACTGCTAATCTTTCTTCCGTATTGATTTTTCCATTTTCCTGATGTGTGATGCCAAGATGTTTAATAGTCCGCACTCTATTTATCTCATGGTCTCCTAATGTGAACTTTTCAGCTAGCGTTGTTTTTGATCTTGATGCATTCATTATTTCTGTTTTTTCAGGATTTAATTTCACCATATCTCGTTTAGTATTGAAATGTAATAAGTCCAGCATGGCCTGAATATGCTTGCTCTCTCCCAGCAACATAATATCGTCTGCACAGGTAGGTGCTGACACTGCAATATTTCCAATCTGTGCTCCCAGAGTACTTTTTGTGATACAATCAAGTATTGTATTGTTATATCTCTTATATAACAGGGTTGACAATTTCGCTCCTTGGCGTATGCCTTGTTTAATGTCTATACAATCTGTAGTCTGGTTGCCCCATCTTACTTTCATTGTTAAACCATCATACATATTTTTCAATAATAGCCACATATCTCCCTGTACTCCATCATGGTATAACTTGTTTAACATAATGTCATGATTTACAGTGTCAAATGCTTTTTCTGCGTCCACAGCCACTAGTTCTAAATCTATGTTCATTTTCTTAGAGTAGAGTATTGTTTCGGAGACTATAAATGCAGCAAATTTGCTGGATGCACCTTCTGTAAATCCTCTCTGTAATGGATTTTGTGATGAAATAAGCTGTTTTTCCAATCGGTCCTTAATAACTGATTCC
The DNA here is from genome assembly GCA_002080025.1 of Modiolus philippinarum. Taxonomy (NCBI): domain Eukaryota; kingdom Metazoa; phylum Mollusca; class Bivalvia; order Mytilida; family Modiolidae; genus Modiolus; species Modiolus philippinarum. The sequence goes on along the minus strand of MJUU01008681.1, from coordinate 26,640 downwards.
AAAAATTTCGAGAATGCATTCGTAACTACTATGCCTCTATAATTACCAGGAAGAGTTTTATCTTTTTTCTTTTTTAAAACTGGTGTCAAGATGCCACTTTTCATATTGTCCGGCATTATGAGTTCTTCGAATGTTACTTATTGTTGAAGCCAGTTCTATTTTAGCATATTTGAAATGTTCTGCCTGAATTCCATTTTCATCAGCTGCTTTCCCGTTGTTTAATTTTTGAATAGCTTGTATTACTTCTTTTTCAGTTACAGGTGGAATCTTTGTTGTCTTTGCTGTTAATTCTGAAATGATTTCGTTTTGCATGGTATATAGTTCATTTCGCTCCAGATTGAATTCATTTTCATCCATGGTGGGACAGGCGAGTTTTCCAAAATGTGTGACCCAAGCATCAATGATTTCGTCTTGCCTGTATTCAATATTGTCTATTATGAGAACATCAGTATTACTTGAAGCTGTACTTCTTTGCATTCTCAGTAATTTATGAAAAGTTTTTGTGTCCCTTTCCGAGGATGTCATTATATCAGATATTAATTTGTCCTTTTGTGAGGCATAAGCTTGTCGCTGTAATTGACGCAGTGCCCTTTTTTGTTAACCATATTAGCTCTTTCATCCTCTACATTATCATTTATCTTCATTTTTGTTTTCCACTCCCGATGCGCTTTTTTTGCTTCTTTAGATGCCTGTGAGATATTACGATTCCAGATACCTCTGCCCACAGTTTTCAATGTTTTTAGACGTCTATATTTGGGTATTGACTTCCTTCCTGCTTTGTGGATAATATTTTCCAGTTTCCTTACTCGCTCTTCTGTACATTGGATTTGTGAATTTTTGTCCTTTTGTATTTCAACTTGTATGATTTCCCTGTATTCATCAGTATTACATTTTTTCCATTCTGGTTTAGTGTAAAACTTTGCAGACTTCAGTGGTATTTTCCTAATATTTGTTTTAATTTCCATTTTAATTAGAGTATGGTCGGAAGTATTAATAGCGTCAAACGGAACAATCAAAACTTTTGGGTCCAAGACTGTTGTATTTCCTTTAAATAAAAAATAGTCAATTTGTGATTTTCCTTTTCCGTTATGATGTTGAAAGGTGGAGCCTATTGGATAGTTCTCTGTTAATTTCAAATTATTTTCTAGCGTGAAAGTTTTAAAAATATAGTCCCTCCTGCCATTTTCTCTGTGCAAAGAAGCGTTCATATCTCCACAAAGCAATATGTCATAGCCTTCTTTATATTTTTGTATAGCCTCGTACAGTTGATCTATCATATCTCTATATTCCTGACCTTGAATATTGAAATTGTCACATGATAAATTTAAGTTCAAATCGTAAACGGAAAAGACACGTTTTTTAACCATACCTTTTCCGGTCAAATACGTAGAACTCAAAAGAAAATACCCGAATTCGGTTCAGATGTTGCTTTTATCACATGACAATTTCAATATTCAAAATGGCACCAGGTCAATGAGAAGAGATACGCTTGAACTTTGAATGGAGGCATAGAAGGGATATTTCATATCTTCGGCACTTGAAACTTTGTTAAAATTGATGGAAAATAGTTCCGATTTCTTCCGGTAGGTGTTTTTATACACGCACAGGCAACACCCAGCCTAAATTCCGCCGCATCCAAATTGAAAGCGATCTCACGATTTTAAATAAGAGATCGTTCTGTTGTCACAAAGCAATATAAAAAAATAAAAAATAAAAGGTCAGACGGACACACAACACAAACGGACAGTTGCTGATTTTGACATTGGACATCATGTTTCGTACTATCAAGCATAACGTCGTATTTTTGTTGACACTAAATAATTCAAAACATAATACATTACACAATTATTTACTTGGCTTACTCTGGCTTTTCATTTGTGTTTACTTATACTGAAATTTGACCTTCATGTCTTTTGTTTACTTACGGGAGTTACGTCCCCTTTTTATGACGTCATAAGATTCGAGCGGGATTTTTGAATGTTGAGTATTATTTCATCTGGCACATTTAATAGGTGTCAAGAGTTAAAGACACAGTTTTTTAAGTCGACGTTCTTGGAAAATGTGCTTATCTAAAAAGAAAAAAAAACAAGAACACAAGTGCAGTTTGAATGTCAAGCGGACATAAAAACCGCGGAAAAAAGATCGTGTAAGTGTTCTCACCCACGCAGATGGGTGAGACGGAAAATGGGTGGGTGAGACGGAAAAATCTCACCAAGGCATTGGCTACATAGAAAGCACTACATGTAGGGTGAGAAAGAAAAATCTTGCATCGCGAAAACAATGGATTCCCTTGTCCGAGGTGGGAGAACACCTGATCTCACCCATGGTTTTTTATTTGGTCCGTGTTGTTCAATTTTATATATATGTGTGCCTTCATTTTTCTTCTCTGCGTCGTGTCTTTGTTTCTTTGTTTTTTTCCGATGTTGCCATTGTCCTTAGATTGTTTGCTTTAGACTGACTGTTTGGTTCTCAATTACTTTTGGATTTATTTCGAAAATTGTGGTATGCAAAATTTCATGAATGTTTTAAGAAATGGTATGTAAAGTTGTACACATTGGAAGACTACGTAAAGCTGTATACATCGGTAGACTATGTAAAGGCGTACACATTGGTAGACTATATAAAGGTGTACACATTGGTAGACTATGTTAAGCTGTACACATTGGGAAATTATGTAAGGGTGTACACACTGGTGTACACATTGGTAGACTATATAAAGGTGTACACATTGGTAGACTATAAGAAGGTGTACACATTGCTACACTATGTAAAGGTGAACACATTGGTATACTATAAAAAGGTGTACACATTGGTAGACTTTATAAAGGTGTACACATTGGTAGACTTTGTAAAGGTGTACACATTGGTAGACTATAAGAAGGTGTACATATTGGTACCCTATATAAAGGTGAACACATTGGTAGACTATGAGAAGGTGTACACATTGGTACACTATGTAAAGGTGAACACATTGGTAGACTATAAAACGGTGTACACATTGGTAGACTTTATAAAGGTTTACACAATTGGTAGACTATAAGAAGGTGTACACTTTGGTAGACTTTATTAAGGTGTACACATTGGTATTTATATAAAGGTGTACACAATTGGAAGACTATAAGAAGTTGTGCACATTGGTACACTTTATAAAGGTGTACACATTGGTAGACTATGTACAGGTGAACACATTGGTAGACTATAAAAAGGTGTACACTTTGGTAGACTTTATAAAGCTGTACACATTGGTAGACTATATAAAGCTGTACACATTGGTAGACTATATAAAGGTGTACACATTGGTAGACTATATAAGGGTGAACACATTGGTAGACTATATAAAGGTGTACACATTGGTAGACTATGCAAAGGTGTACACATTGGTAGACTATATAAAGGTGTACACATTGGTAGACTATATAAGAATGAACACATTGGTAGATTATATAAAGGTGTATACATTGGTAGACTATATAAAGGGATACACATTGGTAGACTATAAGAAGGTGAACACATTGGTAGACTATAAGAAGGTGAACACATTGGTAGACTTTGTAAAGGTGTACACATTGGTACTCTATATAACGGTGTACACTTTGGTAGACTTTATAAAGGTGTACACATTGGTAGACTATATAAAGGTGTACACAAATGGTAGACTATAAGAAGGTGTATACATTGATACATTATGTAAAGGTGTACACATTGGTAGACTATAAAAAGGTGTACACATTGGTAGACTATAAAAAGGTGTACACATTGGTAGACTTTATAAAGGTTTACACATTGGTAGACTGTAATAAGGTGAAGACATTGGTAGACTTTGTAAAGGTGTACACATTTGGTAGACTATATAACGGTGTACACAATTGGTAGACTATAAGGAGGTGTATACATTGATACACTATGTAAAGGTGTACACGTTTGTAGACTATAAAAAGGTGTACACATTGGTAGACTATAAAAAGATGTACACATTGGTAAACTATATAAAGGTGTACACATTGGTAGACTATAAGAAGGTGTACACATTGGTACACTATGTAAAGGTGAACACATTGGTAGACTATAACAAGAGGCTCTCAAGAGCCTGTATCGCTCAGCTGGTCCATGGTCAATACATAAATTCAAATAAACTACTATGTTAAAGGGTCTCATTTTCAAACTATGTAAACAAACATTTTGTTATATGATCAAACTATTTTCCCTATTGCCTGCCATCTTGGATAAGGGATTGATCTGCAGGACACAATTTTAAAGAAAATTTAGTGTTGTGCTAAAGTTTATTTCCAATTGGCCAAATGGTTTTAAAGAAGAAGATCTTTGAATGTACTCCAATATCAAACTATGTTTCCCATTGGTAGCCAATTTGCATAAGGTGCAGACTTGAGGGACATCTGTTTTGAAGGGGACCATCTAAGATGCATTGTGATTAAGTTTTATTCTAACTAGCAAAGTTTTTTCAGATGAAAAATTCTTTATGTGCTCTTTCTATATTGTCCAGTAATAAATTAAGTTCCCCACAGATGGCCATGTTGGATGATATATAGGCACCAAAGTCACAATACTTAGTCAGCACCTCATAGCATCATACATGCCATGTAGTATTCAAATCCATCTGTGGTTCTCAAGGTTAATGTCATCACTTGATCATTAAAGGCTTTATTTAACAACAAAAATTATGTAGGCTATGAGGCCAAGAAACTGCTTGCTAATTCATGTCAGCAAAGCATACAGTACAGTGGCCAATCAAATACTTTCCTATAAGACAAAACATTTTATATAGAAAAATAATTGTAACATATAATAAGGTAAAGATAAACAAAGTATTTTTGCAAAAAATTGTAAAAATTTGTACAAAAACACTGTTTTTGCTCTTAATTATAAATAAAAATAATTGTTTTAACAAAGCTATAAAAGGGAATTTCTCTAAAGCTTAAAAGAGAAAAGTTAACCAAAGAAGATTTGAACACAGAATTTAAAGGAAATTTCCAATAAACCATATGGCTTTGGAAAAAAAATGGTGAAAATCAATCAATAACTCCTACAGAGGCCTTTGGATTTTCTTCAAAATTTCTGAGTATGTAGATCTTGATATGCTGAACATTATTCCAATTTACACTTCACCTCTATCTGTTGCAGTTTTTGAAATAAAAAATAAAAAATGCATTAATTTTGAAATATTTACGGAAAAAGGGCTATAACTCTAAGACGGGTTTCCCGATTTTCTTCAAAATTGCAGAGCAGATAGATCTCGGCATTCTGAACAATTTTACCCCATGTCAGATTTTTGATTTGGTAGGCTATAAAAAGGTGTACATATTGGTAGACTTTATAAAGGTTTACACATTGTTTGACTTTATAAAGGTGTACACATTGGTACACATTGTAAAAGTGTACACATTGGTAGACTTAAAAAAGGTGTACACATTGGTAGACTATATAAAGGTTTACACATTGGTAGACTTTATAAAGGTGTTTACATTGGTAGACTATATAAAGGCATACACATTGGTAGACTTTATAAAGATGTACACATTGGTAGACTATATACAGGTGTACACATTGGTAGACTATATACAGGTGTACACACTGGTAGACTATATAAAGGTGTACACATTGGTAGACTATGTAAAGGTGAACACATTGGTAGACTTTAGAACGGTGAACACATTGGTAGATTATAAGAAGGTGAACACATTGGTAGACTATGTAAAGGTGAACACATTGGTAGACTATATAACGGTGAACACATAAGCAGACTATATAACGATGAACACATTGGTAGACTATATAGCGGTGAACATATTGGTAGACTATATTACGGTGAACACATTGGTAGACTATAAAGTGAACACATTGGTAGACTATAAAGTGAACACATTGGTAGACTATAATAAGGTGCACTCATTGGTAGACTATATAAAGGTGAACATATTGGTAGACTATATAAAGGTGAACACATTGATAGACTATATAACGGTGTATACATTGGTAGACTATATAACGGTGTATACTTTGGTAGACTATATAAAGGTGTACACACAGGCCGATAAGTGATTAGTTTTTAACAAAAGAAATGGAACTCTTCATTAAACGAAACAAAAAAGGTCTACTCAGATTGTTTTCCGTAGTTACAAATTCCAAAAAGTTGTTTCTAACAGGAAAATTGAATGATTTTTTAAATCAAGTATTTCATTAAGGTATAGAAATAATATAAATGTTCGCCGTTTGATTGTAAAGTTTGTAATTAGTGCGTAAATTGCGGTTTAAGTGGGCTGAATTGGGTGTCTATGAATTAAATATACATCTCCGAATTTTCTCCAAAATTGGCATACTGATTCATAAAGAATTGATGAATACGTGTGCAAATTTTCATTTCCGCCCTTCCACCCAGAATAAAACCCCAAAGTTAGTGTATTCTGCTACAATAGTGGCTCTATTTTTAGAAATGAAATCGAATTTACCTATATACGTCATGATTACAACTTACGAGTCAGAGGCCAATTCAGGTAATCGTAATTTGATTTTTGTCTATAGTTTGTTTTAATGTATTAAATGGAACAGTAAACATTCTACTACGGCTCAAAATATATATTTAGATACAGAAATCTAGAAACATTCTCGTTAACTTCGTATAATTTTACCATAATGGGGTACATTGATCCCTGTGAGTGCCTTGACAGTGTTTACAAATAACATTTACCGCCAAATAATGAACACAATGGAAAATACCACCCTCACTTATTCCTTGGTTACGGGATATCATTTTGGATCTTGAAAATATACATCTTTGAAATCAATTATTTCATATTTTCCCTTCAAGATTAATCCTTTGGCTATCTTTTATTACAGAAATTGTGTCCGTCCCCGGTAATTTTATGCCTTTTAAGAATTTTTTATTGTCGCCAGGTTAATTTTTGTGTGGTCGCAGTGAAGACATTTGACATCAACTAAACCATTTAACGTGCAATAGCAGACCAATTGTTAACTTTTATTTTGTAAATGTTTTTGTTTTACTAATACATCGTTTCTTTGTGATTTATATGTACCCGAACAAGCTTAATATCTAGCCGTTACTATGGACCATCAACAGACGGCGTGTTTCTAAAATATGGCTGATGAAGTAGACGCCCACCTCATTAGCATGTTTAGAAGGGAGATAATTTCACACAATGACTTTTCGGACTGCACATTGGTAGACTATATAACGGTGAACACATTGGTAGACTATATAACGGTGTATACTTTGGTAGACTATATAAAGGTGTACACATTGAAATACAATATAAAGATGTACACATTGGTAGACTTACCTGCAGGACATTTTCTGTAGCAAGTTTTATATGACCGATAATAAACATATCTGTAATAGAAAAAAGGTATCGATTTATTTTCAGATAATTTCTGTTGACTTCAATACATCCTCTATTATTATACCTTACATAATAAGTAATTGATTCTATTGGTTCAAATAAAGTCACATGACATAAAATAATCTGGATATTTTTCTTGAAATTGGCACAAAGGTTGAATAACCTTTACAAAATACTCATGTCCATGAAATATCCTAAATTATTCACCGGTGAATAACCCTTGAAAATTTAAATGTGTGGTGTTTAACCATGTTTTGTGAAATTTTATAGTATTTTCATTAAAAAAACCTAAAAATATCGATTTGTATTGATACAATTAAATATAAGGACGTTATCAGTCGGATTTTGGTAGCCTCTGGTTGCAGTTTACTCTGTGTCTCCCATTTTAATTACGTCATGATCGTTTGTAAACAAATGGCAGCTGCCAGTGGCAGTGTCAGGTTGTTAAACCGATGAGGATTTGGACCAGCTCCTAGCTATTAAGGACACCAACAATACTAAAAAGGCAACATAATTGGCATTGGCATGCTTTGCGCAATATTCTTTTTGACAAATTATGAAAGGGAGTTCAACTTCGAAACACGAGAAGCCTTGAAGGGAAAAAGGTTTGGTCCGTCTAGGCATTTCCAGAAGGAAATGGATATTGATATCATTAAAAGCGAATGGTTCATGATTATGTGGGAAAAGACAGAAGAAATGTGCTATTTAGGTTCATTGTTTTGTGAAGATGTTCAATCTTTCATTACTATGGGCTTAGAGAATGCATTATGTCAACTGTAAGTGCGTTCAATTCAGTGGCGGTTCTTCCAAGTCTACATAACAGTTTATTGTAGTGACAAATCAATGACCATGAGGAATTAATGGTTTATAAGCAACAACGAATCAAACTTACCGATATAAAAATTGATTTCATAAACAAATAAGGTAAGATTATTTTAAGCAAGGGAACAAAATAATTAAAGAAAGGGTGATTTACTGTCTGAACATGGGTTATCGTGGGACATTAGTTTTCGTGGATTACATAGTTTTTCAATGGAAATCATGACGTCATAATCGACAATTAAGGCCACGAAAACCGATGGCGATGCTCCAAGTATATATGAAGTGTCAAACTAGGGTAAATCCAAGATAAGTTCAAGTTTCTCCCAGAGATATCGGTTTTCGGCAAGACTTCTTGTTATGTCAGAACACTGACAGTGATACTTATATTTCTTGGTTTCATATTTAACTAAAAAAATCCATGAAAACTAAGAAATACGAAGAAACTAAATGCTAGCGAGACAAGATCACATGCAAAGCAGAATGTGATATCAACAGGGGAAAAAAATCAAGTGATTTCATTATTTTACATACATGTAAGTATTTTTTTTTCAAATATTTTATCCATTGTTTGTTCGGTATAATAAAACATTTACGGCCCTCTGAAGAGGTGAATATCTAAAAGGGTTATTTCCCTCGGGCAAAGCCCTCGGGGAAATAACCCTAGTACGGTTGACAATTTTAGATATTCACCTCTTCAGAGGGCCGTAATTGTATATTATTTTTGTTAATTGATATATTTATATCTGTTTTCTTGATCTGTTTAATTCTTGTCAGGTAAAACACAAGAAAACGTCGATATAAATTGATGTAGTCTATACACATGAATTAATCCTTAAATAAATTACAAAATAAATGAAAAATAAAAAAAAAATAAAGTGATGATTATACTAAGTCACCAAGGGTATCAGAAAATGATAAATGATATGTACAAATATCTTCTCGAAAAGCTGCCTATTGCTATATTTTTTTTTCTTGGCGCCTAACCCCTAATTGCATTATCTTTGACATTTGTAATATGCTTTGGAGAGATTTTGGGATGAAGATTAAGATTAAAAGCATGACTCTTTTCTATATCCATTGAAAATATACCTTTTTGAATCTTAATTATCAAGTCAGGTATGAAACTACAAATATGTGTCTTTAGGGACCGACCATTTAACCTGAAAGGGAGGGGGTATGTTTTTTTTTCTGGACAGAAAATTTTTTTTGCGCTTCGCGCGAAACAAATTATTTATTTTTTGCATGCGTATCAACAAAATATTTTTTTCAAAATTAACATAATTTTTTGGGCAGAAGCCTCCTTCAGAAAATTTTTTTTCATCATTTTGGCAGCCAAAATATTTTTTTCACATAAAATCAGATCCAAAATATTTTTTTAGAAAAAAAACCATAGCCCCCCTTCAAGTTAAATGGTCGGTCCCTTACATGTATACTAACCTGAATCGCCTGCATCTCTTCCACAGTGCAAAACCACATTTGTAGAGGTAATACGTGTATCTACCAGATTGCTGAGAACATTTATAGGCCTGTGTTCCATTACACACACTGTTAATTCAAATATTGATAAATTTTGGGTTTTTTTTTTCTTTAACTAAGCAATATTAGTCTTTGATGGTAAAAAATAAGGTATTTTTGTCTTTAGTTACACAATATTAGTCTTTCATGATGAACAGTAAGGCATTTTTGTATACAGTGGTATATGATCTGCTTATATCAAATAATTGTGTAGATAAAAAAAAACAAAATATAATAACAGCATGTATCAAGTATTAGAAGCAAAGTTTGACAGAAGCTTTGGTTGGATAATTGGGGATTACAGAAAAAAAAGAAGGGAAACGGGGAATATGTCAAAGAGCCAACGACCCAAAGGGGACTTATAACAACTCAAAGCCACCATAAGATTTTCAATGAACGGTGAGGATACCCCACATCCAACAGCAGGTCGGAGTCGGCCCCTAAATAAAGAGCGAAATAAACACCATCCTAGATTCATATTGACATAAAGTAAACTAAGTAGAAAACTGAAAAGACACACAATTGCTTAATAAATTTTCTGACTTAGGACAGGCGCAAACCTGCTGCGGCGGGGTTAAACTATTTTTATTGGGCCCAAACCTTCCCCTATAGCCAATGTAATAAATCAAAAAACATCCGAAATAACAGTAAAATTCAGTTAGCAACAGGACTGAGTCAATTGTGAAAATGAAACTGAAAGAACTAAATATACGGACATAAACATGAAATCACAAAAAACTACTAGCAGTTAACTGACATGCCAGCTCCATTCCAGGATTATGCAATTCATATTAAAGTACCAAATTTGCTTGCAACTGTACATAGCATTTAGAAGTAATCTATTTTTAAACATGTTGAAATTCAAACATAACATAGGATTACTATAAACACTTAATTATCAATTTAAGAACAAATTCCTTCTTTTTTCAAATTCTATCTACCTTTAGAAATGTTTGAAAAAGACGATTATATCTTTGGTGTGACTGTGACGGTTTATAGTATTCACCGGGAAATAAGTTCCATAGGAGCATATTTCATAGCTCACCTGGTGAAATAATCTCCGTTTGGAAATTGGTAGACGATACGGAAAACTTTTCGAACAATCCAATATATTTCTTCAAACAAGCATCGATGAAGGCGTGAAGCGAATAGAATCAAGTATAGACAAACGTTTAGACAATATAAAAGCAAGATGAAACCGATGTTTCAATTCGAGTAAGAACATTAGAAAAACAATGTTCTGATTATAGCAAAAAATAGCGGAATGTGAAGATGGTTGCCAAGGCGTGAGCAATTTATTTGACAAAGTAGATTAACACAAAAAACTTAATATAACAAGATGCTCGTGTTAAAAAGATAGAGGAGAACATTAGCGTAAACGGAACAGGAAGCGGGAAATCAGAAGATACATTTAAAAAACTTACAGAGCGCATAAACACATTAGAACAACAGATACAATCGTTGATGTCGACTCCGTTGCCGGGCAACACACTGGTTGGTAATGATAGAATTGCCGAGTTAGAAAATTCAATAGTCGATCTGCAATGCCGTTCTATGAAGAACAATCAAATCTTCAGGAATCTTTTTGAGCATAAAAACGAGGACACCGAGCAATTAACTGAGAGCATTTATATGTAATGAACTAGGCATAGAACATCACATTTCCTTTGGCAACGTGCATCGTTTCGGAAAACATGTACAAAATCAGACCCATTATGGCGAGATTTATTCATCATAGAGATCTTCGTCTTGTGCTAGAGAGTGCTCCGTATCTTCGAGACACACCCTTCGGGATAACCGAACAGTTCCCAAAGTGCGTAGAAGAAACACGAAAAGCCCTCTATCCCGTGTTAAAGCAAGCGAAACGTGAGCGACACACAGCTGTTTTAGTGCGCGATAGACTTTTCATAAATGGCGAGTTATGAATCAAATGAAGAACTGGGAGAAAATACCATTGGTGAAACAAGACCGAAATTTCCGACGGGGTACCGTGATCAACTGCTAAAAACCCCGAACGGCGTAAGAAACTTGGAGGGTCGGACTCATCACCGCCACACGATCACGTGAATAACTTTTACGGGTAGGACTGCCAAGAAGAACATGTTAACGCTGATTCTACAAATTCATTTTTGTAGAAAATATTGACTTGTCTGTTTGTTTTAATAAAAAAGAAAATCCTTGTTTTGAATGTAACTCAACTTTGATTGATAATAAAAGTTTTCAGCCAGTTATAAATATAAATGTTAAAGAAAGAAATCCAAAGTTATTGTCCTCTCCTACCTATTGTACTACATGTCTGTGTGAAATATGTGAATGCTTTTTTGTTACTACGGATCATTCCGGTGCTGCAGAATTAGAACAGATTTATTTTGATCAAACATACAAATTTTTCAATACTTGTAGATTAAATGGAATGGAACACGAGGCCCACTTATACGAATACGATATAATTACTAAATTTGAAAAAGACTATTTAGAACAAACATATCAATTTTTGAATGGTGATTACAATGAGTTAAAAACAAAAGACCAGAGTAGTTCAGTAGACAGAAATGTATTCACATATAATGACAATATTGATACTCATGATAATACGAATTTAGATCGGTGTACTGGTAGAGACAGTACTTGTGATGCGCATAAAAACATAATAAAATACAAATATTAAGTCTAAATTGTTGTGGATTGAAAAACAAATTAAAATATTCAGAATTTCAAGAATTGGTCAATGAATATGACATTATTTGTTTACAAGAAACAAAAACTGATAATATTGATGTGATCAATCTACCAGAATACAGTTTCTTTATGAAAAACAGGAAAAAAATTCATGTAAACGTTCAGGTGGTATTGCCGTGTTCTATAAAAGACACACTTAAGAATAGTGTAGAAACTGTAAATACTGATAGTAAATATGTTTTATGGTTAAAATGTAGTGATAAATTGTTTAATGTTAACCAACCTGTATATCTCGGTGTCATTTATATTCCTCCGGAAAATACCAAATACAAATGTACTCCTCTGAAGATGCATTTAGCGAAATAGAGCAAGAGTTTCTCTCGTTTTCAAATCTTTCTGAATACATTTGTCTGGTGGGTGATTTTAATGCAAGAACAGCAGAGGATAAGGATTCTTTTGAAATTGGCGATAACAGACATACTGACTTTAATTTATCAGACTTCGTTGAAAACTGGACCTGTAAGCTAGCTCAACTGAATATACCAATCAGTCGGAAAAGTCAAGATAACACGAAAAATAGATATGGAAACATTTTACTCAATTTTTGTAAAGGGCATAATATGTTTATTTTGAATGGAAGAGTAGGTAAAGACCAAAATGTTGGCAAGCTTACGTGTCGTAACGCAAGTGTGGTCGACTACTGCATTAGCAGTCCAGAACTGTTAGAGCTTGTTAATGAGTTCGATATTCATGAAACCAGTAAATTTTTTTTTCTGATGTACATACGCCACTACACAACTCATTTGAAATGAAGCAAACTGAAAAATCAAGTGATAAACCTAATCAGAATAAAACAAATGATGTCGAAAGAAAAAGAGTTAAATCGTGGGAACATGTGCTGGAACGGAGTTTTCAAGAAAATATTAATCCTGATAATATAATATCTCTTGAGCAAACATTAGAAACTTGTCAAAATGCAATTGAGAGAATTGACGCAGATAAAATAAACTCAATATTGCATGATTTAGGTAAAATCTTTATAGAAGCTGCAATTGAAACTTTCGGAACATACACATCGAAACATCAAAGCAAAAATCAAGATAAGAAAAATAATTTTAAAAATCAAAAACCCTGGTTTGACGCGGACTGTAAATCCGGAAGACAGACATTCAGACGTTGTAATAAACGACGTTATAAATTCAATAAGACCGCTAAAAACAAAGTTGACTTGATAAATGCTGAAAAGGCATATAAAAATATAATGGACGATAAATACAATGCCTACTGTAAAAAATTAACAGAAGATTTAACAAAAGACTCAAAAAATGATCCAAAATCTTTCTGGAAAAAGATCAAACATCACCAACGAAAACGACAACCCAATATCGACTTTTCTGAGCTTTTTGATTTTTTCAAAAACTTAAACACTGCGAATGAAAATGAAAAAGAAACATGTTATGTAAGAATTGCTTTTCCGACTGATCAAAACGGAGAAATAAATAGACATATTTCACAAGAAGAAATCTTAAATTGCATAAAAAATCTAAAAAATAATAAAGCAAGTGGGGAAGATGAAATTGTAAATGAATATATTAAAAGTACAGCAAACAGGTTTCTTACAATTTATGAAAAGCTTTTCAATTTGATATTTGACTCAGGAATTTTACCAAATATATGGTTATCTGGAATTATAAAACCAATTTACAAAAATAAAGGAGATTCCAAAGACCCTAAAAACTATAGACCTATCACCATTGTTAGTTGTCTTGGTAAACTATTTACACTTAGTGCTTTTTCAGATGATTTCAATATTTTAAAAGAAAATCAATGCGGCTTTAGAGAAAATTACTCCACTCTTGATAACTTGTTTTCTTTATTTACTTTGTTCCAAATCTATAAAACAAGAAAGAAAAAACTATATTGTGCATTTATAGATTTCGAAAAAGCTTTCGACAAAGTTTGAAGAAATAGTCTTTTTCATAAACTCCTACTCAACAATATAAATGGCAAAATGTTCAATGTTATATCCAATATGTATAAAGATTCTGTTATAATAATTTAACGTCAGATTACATTAGTTGTGAAAATGGTGTGAGACAGGGAGAAAATTTGTCACCCTTTTTGTTTTCGCTTTATTTAAATGATCTTGAAGATTTTTTCATTTCAATTGATACAAAAGGTCTTGAATTCATTTCAAGTGAATTAGACGAAAAACTAAATATATTTATGAAATTATTTATTTTTTTGTACGCAGACGACACGGCTTTATTGGCAGAATCTCCACAAGACCTACAACTGCAACTCAACTCATTTTCTGAATATTGCGATACCTGGAAATTAAAAGTAAACGTTGATAAATCAAAGATTATTGTATTCGGCTCAGAAAAGCATACAAATGATTTAAAATTTGAATACAAAGATTATGAAATTGAAATAGTCAAAGAATTTAATTACCTTGGAGTTATTTTTACAAAAACCTGTAACTTTGATGAAACTAAGAAATATCTAGCAGAAAAGGCAAAACGGGCGATGTATGAAGTATTGAAAATTGGGCGATTATACAAACTTCCTATAAAAATTCAGATTGAATTATTTGACAAAATGGTAAAACCCATCCTCCTTTACGGCTGTGAAATTTGGGGTCTTGGTATATTTGACATTCTTGAAAGAGTCCACTTAAAATTCTGCAAAATACTATTAAATCTAAAATCTTCAACACCTAACTACATGATTTATGGTGAGTTAGGAAGACATCCTATTGAATTAGATATCAAAGTAAGAATGGTTGCATTCTTGAATAAACCATTAATGGTAAACAATCTAAAATATCAAATATTTTATATAAACTTGCGAGGAAATTGTCTATAGATCAAAACAATCAATTTGGATGGATTCAATGTATAAAGAAGATTCTCAATGATTGCGGATTTTCTTATATTTAGCAAACAGAAGCAAATTATAAAACCGAATGGATAAAGGTAGTATTGAAGCAAAGATTATTGGATCAATTCATTCAAATCTGGAATACATCTATGTTTGATTCACCAAAAGCAGTAAATTATAGAATTTTTAAAACAAAATTGGAATTTGAGGAATATTTAAGTATTCTAAATACTCCTAATGCTATAAAGCTTTGTCGGTTTAGAACAACAAATCATTTTTTTACCCATTGAGACAGCAAGATGGCAAAACATTGAACGAGGACATAGGTACTGTAATTTATGTCAAAGCCACCGAATTGGTGATGAATATCATTATATTTTAGAATGCACGTCTTTGATTCAACAACGTAAACTTTATCTTCCTAAATACTATACCCAGGCTCACAATGTAATTAAATTTTCCGAATTAATGTCTAGCAATAAAAAATGTTATTGATTAAACTGTGTAAATTTATCAGTCATATTAATAACTCTATTTGATCTCCTGGCTTGCTGTCCCAGTCTCACCCCATTGAACATATGCTGTATGTTTTATATAGTGTAAATAGTGTTAGTTGCTTTATTCGTATTTATCTGTATGTGTATGTACTTCTCTGTACCAATTGGCCGTATGAGAATAAAGATTTAAAACGGAAAGTATTTACTGCTCACCTGGTGAAATAACCTCCAGACGGAAAAATCTCATAGTTATATCAATAATATTTGTTCCATTTAGAACTTATTTCACAGGATACTATTTTACTACAGCCAGATATACATAATAACTGATTGTGTATAAATGGGTCTTAACACTAGCCCAAGGCTTATCAAGCTAGCTAGTAACTTTGCAATGTTTGGATATACATGGATAATTACAATAGCTGTATATCAGGGTCTTTTTCCTTTATACTAGCCAAAACTTTTGAATGTTTACGCATTGAGTCGATACTGTTTTGCCCTGCTAACTTCAAAATAAATGGTGTAAATATAAATATTTATTTCCCATTTTTTTATTGAAACAAAATAGTAATTACAGTGTGTCTTTCCAGTTTCTAGGTCTGAAGATTCTCAAACCTTTGGAAATATTTACGTCGTTGAGTTAATTCTGTATCTGTGCAAAAGCTAAACATGAAAAACTGCAGCACGATATGAAAATGTGTTAAATCGGTTTTAAGTTTGATATCGGGAGCAGAAAAAAGTACCTTATCATTAATTCCATATCACCCGATTCAACAAAAGTTCACAATTATGCAATCTTACAAAATCTTTTGGTATCTTAAGGAATTCGTTGCTGAATTTCACGATATATAGCTTTAATCTAAACAAATTAGACCAATCACATGCTTTCCAACGGAATTATTATCATTTCCGAAGAAGAATAAATACATAACTTTTACTGTATAAATTATTGTCTGGAATTTTTCTTACTATAAAGGTATAATACAACCAAAACAGGAAATCAATCAGTTGCGTGTTAAAATAGTACTTTATAAGTGGAGTACTGATATTTCTATGGTATTGAGAATTAGTCATACATTCCAAGTAATTAAAATGAATACTCGTCTGTTTGAAAGCTAAACATTTTAGGTACCACCAAAAAAAAATTATAATTATTAATTGTTAGAAGGTGTAAAAAAATCGTTTTGGTAAAAACAGTGACATAACCATTCCACGGGTCGAAAGTGAAAGTAAAACTTTTTGTAGTTGCGTACTTCAAGTGTGGGCATTGATTTTCTTATATTTGATGGAAGTCAATAAAAAAATTTTAAAAAATTGTCCTAAAATTTTGTAAGGAGGCTAACTATGTATCAAAAGGTGAAAGGTTTCGCTTTATTTAAATCGACAGTTAATGTGGTATGATGCTACGAAAATGGACAATTTACTACAGCCAGATAGGGCAAAATGAATGGTCGTATGATACCTATATATATAAAGACAAAAATTCTCATAGAATTTAGATTATTGCTGTTATTTTTATAGAATATTTTATAGTATTTTTTCTTTATTTCATATATTTCCTATATTGAATAAATAAACTATATCAAAATCAAATTCATATATTAATACATGTATTTAAATCTTGAGATATTGAGATTATCTATAAATTCAAAAAAAAAAAATAATACAGCATTTCGAATTTCTGAAAGTATGACAGTTGGCATAAAATAATTCAGCCCATTTCACAATAACATTCTTTATAACAGAACCCCTCTTACAACGTTCCATCATTCAAACGAATTTACAGTTTACTTTATATCCAAGAAAACGATTTTAACCCCCCCCCCCCCGCAATTTTTATCCCTGTCCCAAGTCAGGAATGTGTTGGTCATTTTGCTTGTCCTTGTCTTCTTATAAAATTTTAGTTTCTTGATATTCGGGTTATTGGATGTGGTTTGTTTCCATTGATTAATTTACTTTTTTACTTTTCATGGTCATATTGCTTGAGGTTCCTCATTGTGTTGAAGTCTCTACGGTGACCACTAGATTCTTCGTTTTGTGTCGTTTTAACCTGTAGATGGGATCTGTCTCCTTGCCATTTACCCCATTTCCTTTCTTTTTCATAGTTATATCTTGATTCTAAACAAATACAAATTCAGTTGACTGACAAATTTGGCAGTGGACAAACATGGTCGTTATAAAAAGAGTTCACTGTGTTTCATTTCTGAAAAACCTCATTTAGATTCCTTTTTATTTATCAATTAAAATGTAGTTATAATTAAATACCATAATTTATAGACTCACCTTTGAGCAACTGGAATGAATGAAAATATGAACAAAAAACAAATATCTAGCCTCATTATTGAAATGGTAAATAATAAACAAAAGTTTGTCCTCTCTTTATGGTGTCTTTTGCATAAATACACAGAGGAAAACTTTTGTCTAGTTCTTGAAAGGACCACTTAAAGTATCATCCTTCGGATAATCACTCAGGAAATAAAAGAAAACTTTAATAAGAGTTACTTTTATATAATATGTCCTCCTACTTAAATTTAATTCATTTTATTTATTTCAAAGAACAATAATTTCTGTTTAATTCAGTCGTGTTAATATATTCTTTTTCTTTTTGAAATTTTCCAAACATATTTTTCCGAACACGAATCGCATGTTTTGTTATGTACGGGTACGAACTGAAAGGCCATTTGGGTGTTACAGATTCATGATGAACTGTTTTTTTTATGTTTTTTCAGCTTTTTTGCATTGCTGGTGTGCAGGTTACTGGTTGTGATCTGTCGGAAAATCTATTTTTAGGTGATTAATTAGTCATAAATTTGTATAAAGAAAGGTTATTTTGATATGCGATTACATTTTAAATTCATAAAATTCGTCAATATTTGTTAGAAAAGAGAGGGGCTAGACAGGGGGTTTGGGCGATTTTGTAAATCAATAATTTAATCTTGGTGCCAGTGAAAATAAATATTCTAATCCTACACGGCATAAAAATAAATAATTCGATTTTGATTTGAAGAACTAATTTTTGTGGCAAATGCAAATGAATAATTAAATGTGACACTTGGTGAAAGTAAATAATTTGAACATGAAAATAAATAAATATTTTTCGTAGGCATAATCGCCAAGGCCCCCATCCCCCCGCAAAAAAAAAATAAATGATCTGTTAATTAATTTGTTTTGGGCATTTAAGTTGGTTTTGAAAAGTTGGTTGGGCCATTTAGTGTTTTCTGTTCTGTTAAATGCTCACTTGGTATTAACTATTAAAGGAAAATAAAAATCACCATTTTCTTTCAATTACAAAAATTGTGTTACAACATATGGTGGCATATTTCTGCCAACACATAATCATATACATAACTAGTTAATTAAGTAGATATCTAGTTATCTAACTAGATAAATATCTAGTTATTTAACTAGATAAATTATCTAGATATTTAACTAGATAATTAAGTGGTTATCTAGTTAATTAACTAGATATTTAACTAGTTAATTAAGTAGTTATCTAGTTATTTAACTAGATATTTAACTAGTTAATTTTAATATCATAACGTGAAAAAATGCATGTTAGCGCTTGTAACTGCCATTATTATATTATTATTCACCTCTATTTTAAGAGGTTATCTAGATATTTAACTAGATAACTACTTATTATCTAGATATTTAACTAGATATTTAACTAGATAAAT
>MJUU01008679.1:12654-39053 GCA_002080025.1 Modiolus philippinarum | reverse complement strand
TCTTATGAGGCTGAATTCATTGAAGGGCTTCTTCAAAATAAAGACAAAAAACTGGCCCAGTCCTTTAATTTCAGCTTCCGTTATATACATGATATTTTATCACTAAACAATCCTCGCTATGGTGATTTTCTTCATTTTATTTATCTAAAAGAGCTTGAAATTAAGGATACTACAGATACTTCCACATCGGCTTAGTTCCTTGACCTTCATCTTGAAATTGACAACAGAAATACATTACAAATAACTAAATACCGAAGTTACTGTGAATTTTGATTCTGCATATGCGCATTTCGATAGACTGTATGACAAACGCGATGACTTCACTTTTCCAATAGTCAACTTCCCTTTTCTTTGTAGCAACATTCCAAAAGCACCAGCATATGGAGTTTACATCTCACAACTCATTCGCTACTCAAGGGCTTGTGGTCGTTACAGTGACTTCCTTGATAGAGCTCAGTTTCTTACAAATAGAATACTTAAGCAAGGGTACGTTACCAAAAACTTAAAGTCATCACTACAGAAGCTTTACGGTCGACATCACGATCTTGTGGATCGCTATGGGATATATGTTTCCCAGATGACAACAGATCTTTCCCTCTGCAACTAAAGTTTGTTTTTCCTCTATCGGATTTGACTTTACTACCGGATTTGACATGTTCAACACGGCGGGTGTCTTATAAGAAGCAGGAGATGTTTACTCTGGTGTCCTTGTTTCTTAGTGTGTCCGATGTTGCCATTGTTCATGGATTGTTCGTTATTTTGATTGACGGTTCGGTTCTCACTTACTTTACTACCCAATATGTGTGTGAAATTTACAGCTATTACATTTAGCAGTCAAACTTAGTATCATTTGTATTATTTTAATTTATGTTATGCTTAAACCCTTTCCCCCTTTTGAAATATTATGTATATTAATATTTGCTATTGTCTTAGTTTGATTGTTCATTTTAGACTAATGGTTCGGTTCTCACTTTCTGTTATATAGAATGTATCACTGGGGAGATAACTAGGTAATATTCATAAAGAAGCATGCTATTTTTAACCATAACGACAAACACTTTTGAAAAATACGTTTTGCTTGTCAATTTACTAATGAATAGACTTTAAGATAAGACCAAAATTTCTGAAATTCACCTATTGTAAAATATTTTGATTTTTACATGGAATTGTACTTAATTACATTTTTGCTTATTATGTTAATTCTTCGATATGCAAAAACATGATATATTATATATAAGTTTTTTATACAAAGTATTAATAATAATACAAAGTATTAATAATAAAATTAATAAATGATCGACAACATGAGACAGCACTGAAAACGAAATGTAAAAGGTAGGAAAGAGAAAAATAACATCACATTATGGACAATTACAAGTATCATGAAATATTAAGAATAACATCAGATCATGGACAACTACTAGTATACTGACATCAGATTATGATAAAATTACTACTACCGTATTTCGGTTTATTTTCGCGTCTGCTTCCATGTAAAACGGTCAGTGAAATTTTCGCTTTGTTTATAATTCGCGTTTTAATACTTCAATAAATGCATTTGAATGAATAGTGAAATTTACGCGGAGGCTAGATTTCGCGCCCGTTTGTGTACCACAAACAGCGAAAATTAAACACACACAAAAAATCCCGATATACGGTATTCTGAAATATTATGGACAACTTATTCTGAGACAACAGTTCCTCATTAGTTGTGACAGAGGATACAAAAACCAATTATAGGGTTGTTTACAGAATGAAGGAGAGTACAGACCATCTAAAAGGACGATAATCCTAAAATTGTAAATCAAGAATTCACGGTGCCAAAAAATATCTATGATACAAGTTCAAATTAAAATCATATTGACAATGCTATTTTCGTGAAAAACAGCAGTTGTTTTTGGCATTATAATTTTTCCCTAACATAAAAAGTAAGGCCAACTTCTAAATATTCCGCAAGGAGAAGTAATATAATTCCACATTATTGCTCAGGAAATTCATATTTTAAAAATCATATCTTGAAAGTGACGTTTCTCCTTCCGTATAAGCCGAATTTGCTTGTTTTAATGAACTACTATATATTCACATTATAATAACTTTTTAATTAAATTTTATTTTCTTGGAAAGAATACCCACATGTTATGGTAAAATCAAGAAGACAGACAGCAACAATCCTATTATTTTATAAAACAATAAGGTATGGACATTGCCAAGTTTTGTGCAAGAGGAATTTAGTATTTGATTCTTTCAAATGGTTGAATCGCAACCCTACAGGTAGATACTATACTATAATATTGCCAAGCGAAAGTTTGTAATATTTGTCTTTCAAAAAAGGCAAGGAAATTAGTAATGTGGTCTTCAGCAACAAACATATGCATAAAGCACAGTACATCAACTTATAATATTACTAGAGAGCTTAATTGTGCGTGTCAAGGGTTTTAAAAGCCGCAATATTTTACACTGTAGTGAATACATTTTTATTTTTCAATAGGTGTTTTATTAAACTACTGCACAAAACGAAATGAATTAATAGTGAAAAAACTCTCATACAATAAATGAGGGAGTAAAACATAATGTTTTACCTCTTGTAATGACAAAACAGTTAATTATGCATTATAGTACATACCTCCATGGAAAATTGAATCCATGTACAAAATAACTCATTTAAGTTCAACTAATGACTTAATTGAAATATGAAAGTTATATTTCTTATATGGAATGAAATCAATTACTCACATAAGTCAAGTCTCCCGACAATCTGATTCCTGGTTAAAATTTCAATATCAATTTCATGCCCACTTCCACAAGATATATATTGATTGAAATAAAACGATTTTTATACAGTTACGTACAATGTAAGGTAAAAGTTTTAAGCTATGCATGATTTATTTAGGTTAACAACATAAGAATTATGTGTATTGTAAATAACACTGGCATGCAACGATTTCTTTTTCAACTTTCTATGAAAATATAATGGACTAATGGATTTGGAAATAATCAGTACTATGGATTACTTTCACCATGGTGGAATTTTTGCAGCTTCTTACTGTTTATTTAATAAAAGTATAGATTTTATCCATGTTTATATTTGAGCGTGGGTCTCAAATTATTTGTTTAATAAACAATAAGTGGAAAAAGGATAACTATCATATAACGTTAAACAAATTTTCAAATAGTGTAAAGAAGACAAACCACCTGACTGGTAAAAAAGCACCTAGATGTGGTCAATATTGTCTTACTATATTAATACTTGATGTAGCACTCTTATTGTAATTATTGGCGTTATTAATTCAACACTTATTTTTTTCAAGCGACACATTCACTCCTTTTGGTATACAACATTAATACATTAGCACTCAGTATGTCATGTTATCATCTAGATTAACAATGAAAGAATATGGAATAAATGCATATCAGACAAAGTTTCTATGATTTAAGGAATTCATATCAAAACGATCAGAAAATAATGTTTCTACAAATTTTCAAAATGGGCAAAGTAAGTGAGAACCGAACCGTCAGTCAAAAAACGGACAATCCATAGACAATGGCAACATCGGAAACACTAAGAAACAAGGACACCACTTGAGTACGGGACAAAAAAGAAAAATGAAGACTTACATATAGATGAACAACACGGACCCAATAAAACCATGGGTGAGATCAGGTGTACCGGTAGAGTAAGCATCTCCTGCTCCTTATTAGACACCTGCCGTGTTGAACATGTCAACTCCGGTAATAAAGTCAAATCCGATAGAGGAAAAACAAACTTAGTTGTTAAGGGAAAGATCTGTTGTCATCTTGGAAACAGATATGCCATAGCGATCCACAAGATTGTCGCCCTTGTGAAATTCTGTTCTATAAGTTGGTGCAGTTCTGGAATTGTACTAGAACATCCAGAACAGCTAGAATTGTACCAAATGCAAGTTCTAGAACATTTGTTCTAGAATTGCTCTAGAACACTTATATGGTATATTTCCAGAACATTTGTGGAACATAACTTAGTTCTAAAAGAGCTCTACAAATATTCAAGAACATTTTTAGAACTTTTTAAAGACAATAAAAGTACTGGATTTTTCATTAAAATGTTCTATAATAATGTTCTAGAACAAATACAGAACTATCTAGGAACAGAAAAATTCAAGAAATGTTCTACCAAAATTCTAGAACATATAAGTTCTAGAAATTACTTCAAATGTTCTAGAGTTGAATAATGGAACAAATTTAGAACTTTTGAAGAACAGGAAGTAGTCTTTGCACATGTGCAGAATTTGAATAATGGAGCCATTAGAGATGCTGATTTCAGTCAGGGAGAATAAGCAATATATTTGATATGCAGGCACATAAAGAGGGTAATTGATTGTTAAATAGTTTTGATAAATATATCATGTAATTTTTATACCTATATATTAACATGTCTTTGGAAAAGAGAAAAATAAAAGGGGGATGCTTTATATCATTCATTCGCAAAGGAACGCCATCTATTTTTTAAAAAATCTGTCAATAGGCAAGGCTTTCAAGAATTGTTTATACCTAATTATACTTCAAACATAGTTGGTACATTAATTAAAATATTAGGGAATGAACAATCCAGATTTACTTAAAGTATGTCATATTAATGACCTGCAGGTCAAATATAAATAAATACAGAACAAATGTCTGTTATGGATATGAAGTATGTGAGAACATTGCACTGTGCTGTCTTTCATGTTATTTTGTGAAAAAATGAGAATTCCATTAATTGTCAGGATATTTTGTTAATACCTATAACGGTAAGTAAAACAGACCTGATGATGCAAGTTCCGGGATACATGAACAAGTTTTACTTTTATATAAAAAAAACACATAAAAATATACATAACCAGAATACTCATTATTAAATAAGAATCTTATGTATCAAAATTATGATGAGAGTTGGTACATTTCATCTTTATATCTGTTTAAGAATGTAAGAACAAAAGTAGCTGTTGCACAGTTTAGAACTGTTCTGGTAAACTTCTAAAAATGTAATGGAACAAAGTGCCCANTATAGATGAACAACACGGACCCAATAAAACCATGGGTGAGATCAGGTGTACCGGTAGAGTAAGCATCTCCTGCTCCTTATTAGACACCTGCCGTGTTGAACATGTCAACTCCGGTAATAAAGTCAAATCCGATAGAGGAAAAACAAACTTAGTTGTTAAGGGAAAGATCTGTTGTCATCTTGGAAACAGATATCCCATAGCGATCCACAAGATTGTCGCCCTTGTGAAATTCTGTTCTATAAGTTGGTGCAGTTCTGGAATTGTACTAGAACATCCAGAACAGTTCTAGAATTGTACCAAATGCAAGTTCTAGAACATTTGTTCTAGAATTGCTCTAGAACACTTATATGGTATATTTCCAGAACATTTGTGGAACATAACTTAGTTCTAAAAGAGTTCTACAAATATTCAAGAACATTTTTAGAACTTTTTAAAGACAATAAAAGTACTGGATTTTTCATTAAAATGTTCTATAATAATGTTCTAGAACAAATACATAACTTTCTAGGAACAGAAAAATTCAAGAAATGTTCTACCAAAATTCTAGAACATATAAGTTCTAGAAATTACTTCAAATGTTCTAGAGTTGAATAATGGAACAAATTTAGAACTTTTGAAGAACAGGAAGTAGTCTTTGCACATGTGCAGAATTTGAATAATGGAGCCATTAGAGATGCTGATTTCAGTCAGGGAGAATAAGCAATATATTTGTGAGAACTAGGAGTGTATTGATAGATATGCAGGCACATAAAGAGGGTAATTGATTGTTAAATAGTTTTGATAAATATATCATGTAATTTTTATATCTATATATTAACATGTCTTTGGAAAAGAGAAAAATAAAAGGGGGATGCTTTATATCATTCATTTGCAAAGGAACGCCATCTATTTTTTTTAAAATCTGTCAATAGGCAAGGCTTTCAAGAATTGTTTATACCTAATTATACTTCAAACATAGCTGGTACATTAATTAAAATATTAGGGAATGAACAATCCAGATTTACTTAAAGTATGTCATATTAATGACCTGCAGGTCAAATATAAATGAATACAGAACAAATGTCTGTTATGGATATGAAGTATGTGAGAACATTGCACTGTGCTGTCTTTCATGTTATTTTGTGAAAAAATGAGAATTCCATTAATTGTCAGGATATTTTGTTAATACCTATAACGGGTAGTAAAACAGACCTGATGATGCAAGTTCCGGGATACATGAACAAGTTTTACTTTTATATAAAAAAAACACATAAAAATATACATAACCAGAATACTCATTATTAAATAAGAATCTTATGTATCAAAATTATGATGAGAGTTGGTACATTTCATCTTTATATCTGTTTAAGAATGTAAGAACAAAAGTAGCTGTTGCACAGTTTAGAACTGTTCTGGTAAACTTCTAAAAATGTAATGGAACAAAGTGCCCAGAACTGTACTGGAACAATCCTAAAAGTATTGTAGAACACTTACATTACAGTTCTAGATATGTTCTACAACAATTCTGATGATTTGTTCCAGAACAATTCTAGTATTATTACATATTCTAGAATGATAATTCTAGAATAAATCATCAGAATTATTGTAGAACAATTGTCTTACAATTTGTCTCATTTAACGTTCAAGAACTGTAATGTAAATGTTCTAGAATACTTTTAGGATGGTTCTAGTACAGTTCTTGGACTTTGTTCTAGAACAATTCTATAAATTTTCCAGAACAGTTCTAAACTGTTTCACAGGGGTGATGTCGACCGTAAAACTTCTGTAGTGATGACTTTAAGTTTTTGGTAACGTACCCTTGCTTAAGTAAAATAAAAGGAACAACAGGAAACACCTACAATGGCTGAAAATTATAATTACATGCCGCAATCTGCCAGGGAACTACACAGGAAATACACAAACAAGACAAAAGACAAACGTAAACAACGATAGGAACTCGGGACAGCTGGACTTAGTACCGGCACTAACAAAAGCCAGTGGTAGGGTTAAACCAGTTTATGGGTACCCAAACCTCCCCTTTTTCTGTCCCGTTTCCCTATAGTTTAGTAAACATACGCATAAAACCAAATACAAGTAGACTACTAACGCCATGACCACAATCTTGAAAGGAAAGAATATGACAATACGTAATTTTGAAAGATGGATCAAGGGTGCTCGCCGCTAATCTGGCGGCTAGCTAAAGGAACCTACTCTGCTGGTAAACACGGTCGCACTACGGAAGAAAAAATCAAACTCAAAACTTCACGCAGGATTTGGTAAAAAATCATCATATATTTCGGTTAACATCGACAGTGTATCAGTGAGAGGCCAGTACGTATGTAAAATTTTCAGGTCACTAGATCTCAAAGCCAATTTAACGGATACAAGCAGAGTATTTTGTCAATATCCCCTAAAGAATGTAAGTTACGTCTCAGCTTCTCTGGATTTTTAATCAGTTTCTGGCATTTTTAACAACATTACTGTAAAAACGAGGATTAGAAATGCCCATAGTAATAAGCTGTTTGCGAGTAACGCCATATTTAGATATTACATATTCATATCTGTTATAAAACGTCTTAAAGGTATTCAACAACTTATGAAATCTGTAACCCTGTTGAAAAAGTTTGGCTGTGATAATAAGGGTACGTTCATTTAAATAGTAGGACAAACACGTGCGAATCGTACTAGTAGTCTATTTGTAAGCAACTGGGCTCTATCAAGGAAGTCACTGTAACGACCACAAGCCCATGAGTAGCGAATGAGTTGTGAGATATAAACTCCAAAAGCTGGTGCTTTTTGAATGTTGCTACAAAGAAAAGGGAAGTTGACTATAAGAAAAGTGAAGTCATCGAGTTTTTCATACAGCCTAGTTTGTAATGTACTTCAAGATGAAGGTCAAGGAACGAGGCCAATGTTGATGTATCTGTAGTATCCTAATTTCAAGCTCTTTTGGATAAATAAGATGAAGAAAATCACAAAAAATAGCTACGGTTATTGAGTGATAAAATATTATCTATATAATGGAAGCTGATATTAAAGGACTGGGCCAGTTTTTTGTCTTTATTTTGAAGAAGTCCTTCAATGAATTCAGACTCGTAAGAATGGAGAAACAGATCGGCTAAAAGAGGTGCACGGTTTGTGCTTATTGGAATTCCGATAGTTAAAAAACAAGTCCAAACTGTCGATCAGAAACTCTAATATTTTAATCACTTCTTTCTTTGTGATTTTCTTTCTGTGATTCTAAGTCGTATTTCACAAAGTATGCTTGTTCTCTGCCTATGACAATGTACTATTTTCGGCAAAGTAATGGACCAAAAAGGCCCTTGCCGAACCTTGTCCTTTGTTGTTATATTTCATGAGTGAACTTAGCAGAACTTAAATAGCAGGTACATATATCAATTTCTATTACACTAAATTTGGTTAGATTTTCATCATTTGGAATCAAAATCATTATTTGGTAAAATTATATTGACTATTTTAATGCACACTCATATTGATTGAATGAGGTTCAAGTTTACAGGGGTAAAATCCTTGTTTTACGTATTGATACATACCAAACTGAACATCCGGTTATTTAAAAATCGGTTTAAGATTTGCATTAGAATAAAGATATCCAAACTATATTTTAGGACCTTCTAGATTAAAATCTAAGATTTAGGTGTCGCGAATATCCGTTTTTCAGCTCCACTAAAGTGTCACCGGAAAGCTCAGTTTGCAACAGTATAAAAGACTACTATTCTAAAATACAGCATGTTTATTTCTTAATTTAGATTAAAGCATCCTTTGAAAAAGAAGCAGTATTTTATTTACTTTCTACTTTACCAACAGAAAACATCGTTGCAATTTTAAATAAGAAAGAACGTTTTTCTTGGCTGACAATAATTTTTATTTTCGAACTTAATTTTTTGTTGCTTAAAATTGCTGCGTCACTTTTAAGCAGAAATTTTAAGGATGTAGTAATGTGAGGTTTTTGGAAATTGTATAAGTTATTCGGATTTCTCGGGTTTTATCAATTATTCTAATGTAAACTATTTTGCCCCATTACACCCAATTTTCTAGTCACCAAAGGCTTCAGTAGTTAATTAAAGGTCGGTAAGGAAAACTTGATTTTTCCTTCAATGTGATAGGAACCAATAATGTTTCCTTATTATACTAAGGTGAAAGCCCAAGAGCGTATTTTCCCGCCATTTTTTTAATTGTGAAATACTTTGAAAACAAGGTCCATAACCTATCAATAACAAGGTCCATAACCTATCAATATTTTTTGCTGAATTTATTCCTTTATCATTTTTTTCCATTTATAGTATCAAGTTAAAATCGTAGATATTTTTTTTTATTTTCACCTTACTACATCCTTAAGTATTACCTTTTAAAATTCGCTGCAGCACTTTTTAGGTGCAATTTTACATGGTGATTTTTATATTTTTTGGAAAAAAATGTTGCAGCACTTTTAGCAGTAATTTTAAATGTTAACTTTTCATTTGCTGGTGAAAAATGCTGCAGCACTTTTTACCGGTACTGTTCAAAAATTAATCTTTATTTTTTGCCGGCTGTTTTCGGCCACTGTAGTATAGAGAGTAGAACAATAAAATGGTTCTACACTTTTGCAGTCCCGTGGTTGTAATGAAGATAGATAATCTTACACATCTAATCCACTGTCCTGAAGTACAAGAAGAGTAGCTTTGATATTCAATTCTCATAATCTACAAAAATAATAATGACTGTACATATAAACCAGTTTCCAATTGGTGAATTTTCCCGAAAATTTTTGACGTCACAATATAGATTTTTCAACGTCACAATGTTAAGTGACGCAATTTGCGCCGATTGACTCCAGGTCAACCAGTGCAATTAATTCATAAATATGAAAGTGGTTTATTCAAACAAACTTCGTAAGGAGCGAAACTGGGGGCAACGACATGCGCATAATCTCATCTGAAAAATGATATGTCCAAAGTAGGCAAGAACTACTCAAGTCTAATAGGTAAAATGTGAAACACATCACAGTTTTATTGTTTGTAATGTATCAATTAATTTGAATCTAATCTTTTTCAATGGACTCGTTCAATGCAATTTTTTTCAATACAATAACTTTTAGTCGAATTAGCATTGGAAACTTTATACATATGAATGGGGCGTGAAGTGAAAAAAACTTGGCATAGCTTTAACTGTTTATCCTGGTGAAGTTTAATGCTAGGGTGAATATGTCGGAAAAAAAATTAAACAATATAACTGAGTCTATAAAAATTAAACGTTTCCAATTTTCAATTGGTAGTCCTTTCCAAAACTGAGCCAATGTTTGTATTTGAGCAATTGCAAACGGTTTAATTAGTTCTTATGTTGAAATATCATAAAAAACATCCATGTGTATGGCATTTCAACAAATCTTAGAAATACTGTTTTATTTGCCTCAATGTACACCTTTCCTCTCCTCGACGTTTATATTGAAAAACAGAAACGGAACTGTTCATTTATTTTTACCCGCTTTCAGTTTTTCTATTTCTAATTGTTCCATAACTGTGCAATGCAAGTTCCACTATGATACCATCACAAAAATGTGATCCTGATGTCACTCCCGGTTTTCATGGGAGTTCACACTATGAGTGTTATCTTTTTATTTCCGTGCATTGTAGCTGTCCTGGTTTTGTCTTTGTTTTTATCTGTTACCGTTTTTGCCATGTCTTTGGACTTCGATTTTTGTAGTCATCGCTTCCCTTGTTCCTTCGGTATTCTACTGCCGTTGTTTTATGATACATATCAATATATACCGTGAAGCAATAGAAAATCAGAAAATTCACCACGACATTAATATCATTCCAATACAGTCAGTTATTTTTTCTCAAATTAAACACGTAATTGTGTTTATAAGGTGTTAACAAACACCTTTAATGATACAAGTATCTCATTTAGGTTAATATCTCTGACATGAAAATTTTACCTTGCGTGTTATAGAAATTTACTGTTTTTATCAAAATTCTAACCACTTTAAAATACTGAGGCTTCGTTCCGTGTATGGCACTCGGTAGATGTCCTTGGTACCTGATTTGGCTTCCTATTTCGATGTTTTAGGAAATGGGTACTTCTTTTCGGACTACTTTTGGATTATGGCTTTCCATATTTTAATGATTTTAACGCTGCTGATGAGAGGTTACTCCTTGAAACACGTGTACAGCATAACGAAATTTACTGTTTTTTTATGCAACTTCTGTATTTTTTGTATTATTAATTGCTCAGTAAAAAGATTTGGATTTAACTGGCAAAGTCCTTATCTGTCCGTATTGATCAGTATTTACGTTACAGCGAATTTGTAAAATCAGCGATTTTGTAACATCCCTAAAATAATTGGCGATTTTGAAAAACCACTGAAACTGTAAGGAATTTGTAAGATCCCTAAAAATCTTGTTAGGGATTTTACAAAATCATGATTATGTAGATGTCAATTTTTTAGGAAAGATGTTGATGTAATGAAACAAAAGTAATTTTTAAAGCCATACAAAATTGATTTATTCATAAATTAACAGATCTCGCAAAAAATTATTCGCACGCCTAGATGTTTTTCTTATATATTTCATATAAAGGTACATTTTTTTAAAAAAATATTGTGGAGCAATTTAAGTGATTTCAACGAAATCTGCACCATTAAAATCAGAAAATTGTGCAGTTTAATTTTTTATTTGAGCAAAATATTTTTAGAATAAATGATTTAAATTTAACAATTCATTTTTTATCCATGTAAGTAAAATTGGTGGGCATCTAAATTTTACTTTTTGTAGATTAGGATAAAACATATTTTGAAAAGGGTACAAAAATTCGAGGAGTGGCGGGGGGTTGCGTTTGTGTCAGATGAGAATCCAGGATATTTTTTATTATGACATAAATGGTGATGACCCTTGTAAAACAAAGTTGCATGTTTTCTCCTCTCGGTCTGTTGATTACTAAAAATAATTTGGATAATTTTTCTTATACATTTATTAAAACTCCCCTCGTTTCGTAACATTTTTGCATTAAACTTCAAATATTTTGAATAATATCTATTTTGAAAAACTGAAAACTTTTTTTGGCCTTAAATACAAATATTGTTCACCTTTCCAGAAACTAAAGCCTACACCAAAATAAGTTGATTGGACAAAAACGTCACATAACGTTACGTCATTGGTTGAAAATCGATTGTTGAGGGAAATAATGGGTTTGGCTTTACGTTGAATTCAGAACTGTTATAGACAGACTAGTTTTGCATTTTTAGCATGGGAGAACAAAGAAAATTTCACACAATAAGAATGATAAAATTCTTATCGTATGGATTCAACGTACTGCCAAGCCCCCGGGGCCAAGCCTAAATGAGGGGAGGCAATTTCGCTGTTCATATCTCGTTTGAGTTCTTATTTTAGACCCTTATATAAATAGCGTTTTTATATCTTTGGTTTTAAAATATATTTGAAGAAAGTTTGTCTCATGTGCATTTACTCCATATCCTTTCATTGTATAAAAAAAGGGATAACAGGAAACATCTACAATGGCTGAAAATTACAATTACATGAGAACTACACAGGAAAAATACAAATCAGACAAAAGGCAAACGTAAATTACGATAGGTTAAACCAGTTTATGGGTACCCAAACCTCCCCTTTCTCTGTCCCTGTTAGATGTATGCATGTATTCATAAAAACAAGATTTTACGAATGAACATTTTGCTTTTATATACAAATATTTTGTTTATATCGATACATATTTTGTTTTTATAAATACAAATAGCAATCATTCTGAATACATATTTGTTTTTTTACAAACTAGTGCATGAAAAATATCAAAAATGCGCATATGCAGAACCTAAATTCACAGTAACCTCGGTATTTTGTTATCCAGCCATTTGTTTTAATAGTTTTACATACACTTAATTTTATTACTTTTTTTTAAAAAATGAATTCGTATTTTTATGAATATTGCAACGTTTTTCACGCACGACTAACCTTTCAGTTTAATATTTATTCATCCTTAATTAGACATATTTAATGTACGCAAACTCTGGCATACTAAGGTATTTTTTCCTTGATAAGTAAATATAGCCGTTACAATACCCAATTAAATTTCCCTCAACATATGGTCTTTTCCCACTTCCGCATCTTATTAGAAAATTGAAATTTCTAACGGTAAAATTTGAGAACAGCAAAAAATGTTTCTGACTGCAGCTATATGTATGAGTTATATCATAAGGGAAGCCCCAGTACAATTATCCAAAGTGCAGTTTGAATTATTTGCTTTGGAAACCAGAGCCAAAAAAATCAAAGTTTTATTAAACGCGTTTTCTGTCAGAAGTTGTTTTGAATAGCAATACGTATATACTGGATTAAATGGGGATCTCTTGCCCTTTTATTTGAGAGTGAATTCTGATACTAGAGTTCATCTTGGATACTTTGTAGTTCGGTCTGCGAACACAGCAAAAACTTGTTGCCTTTTTGTGTCAATCGTCAAATTAGTATGCAGCTTATAAGATTTACTTAAACAGAAATGATAACAACAAGTTATTTACCATTTGTACTACAGTGAATAATATAATGAAAAGCAAAATGACAGTGAATTTCGTTTCTCACAATGTATATATTATTAAAGCTAATAATACGCAGCATATCATCTGTGAATTGTAAAACTATAATCTCTGGACATTTTCATACCCACTGTTCACACGTAACCTTTACAGAATAATTAGTAACACAAAGTAATATACACCTCGTGATCAGTTCGGGAATATTTTCCTGATAACTCAACAGGTACATTCATATTGGGAATCATAGCAAATCACGCCATATCATAGATGACGTGATTGCAAAATACACCTAATTGCTATTTCTCAAAGATATATGTCAAGTTTTCATCATCCCACATAATCTATTAAATCTAAATATAAGCAAAGTATCTCATGCCAAAGCTGACATTCATCTTATCCCGTACATTTATTACATTGGTCAAACATTGTCGACCCATCCATTTAGGGCCTATGGACCAAAGAAACTGTTTTTATGTCAGATATCATGGTTTTTGACTCTTTAAAAAAGCAAAAAAGGACAATCTAAAAGAAAAATCAAAACTTTAAAGCAATTTTCTTAAGTTTATTGAGTGGTATGAAAAAGAAAGAAAATGGGGTAAATGTCAAATGTATATATCTGAGTAAAGCATGTTAATAGATTAATGCAACTAGAGCAAAGTTTTTTTTCTTATTATTTACTAAGGAAATAAAAGTTTATATGATTCCGGATTTCAAATCCAAAATATGACATCTTTAAGAGTTTGAAAAATTTAACAAATGGCACATTTTTTAAATCGGGTTGAAAATAACAAAATACCGAAGTTACTGTAAAATTATTTTCTGCAGATGGTCATTTCGACAACCTATGTCTCTTCAGTGCAGATTAAATCAAAACA
The DNA here is from genome assembly GCA_002080025.1 of Modiolus philippinarum. Classification (NCBI taxonomy): domain Eukaryota; kingdom Metazoa; phylum Mollusca; class Bivalvia; order Mytilida; family Modiolidae; genus Modiolus; species Modiolus philippinarum. Next base: position 24,636 of record MJUU01008679.1, on the reverse strand, counting down.
TTTGGAAATCCATAAACTGAAACATGTGTAAAAGCTAATAGAAATAAATAACCAAAAGCATCTAAAGGAAAGAGAAAAGGACAGATCTATTCATGTTGGAGGTACACCTCAGGTTTACACATATTTTAAAATAATTTAGATATTGCAAGTTTTAAAACAAAAGAAAAAAACTTACAAAAAAACTTGAAAATGTTTGTTTTATCTTTAAGAATCCGAAGTTGTCTTTGAGAATTTTAGGATATTTACCAAACTGGGAAAAATATTTATAAAATCCAATCAGTAAAAACGTTTGTTCTGTTCGAAACTAATTTTGAAAGTATGGTAGCTAGGATGAATTTCAAAACTAAGTTGCCATTAAGAGTTCCAGGAAATTTAAATAATAGATACATTAGATACAAGAAAAATCGTACAAATGCGTGTACAGTTGTTATTAATTGCAATGCTTTTTTTATTTTTAATAATCTAATATAATTGCAATTTTAATACACTATGTGGGATGATCATTAAGTGACACAAAACTTAAGGAAACGGCAATTATATCATCGGGTGTTCACATTAGCAATCACGCCACAACCCATCTATTATTGGTTAAACAGTGAAATGAATACTGAAATAATATCTAAGATACGGAGGAGTTGGTCGAGGGAAAGCATGGTGTAGATTATATACAATTATAACATTGTGGGGGACATATCTGGCGGTTTCGTTTATATATATAGAAAACTTAAACAAAGCAACAACACCACTAATGCCGTTATGTATATGTGTGTGTGTGTGTGTGTGTGTGTGAAGACTTAAGCGTCTTTAGAGTCTGCACCGAAGAAAAATAAGTTGTCGAATTGGCCAACTGCAGAAACCATGAATTAACAGTAACTTTGGCATAAAAAATGGGGGTAATATCAAAATTACCGATCAGAATTGTCAAAAGCCGAAATCCATAGGACAAAAAGACAAAGAAGGTCCAAAACCACCGGGAACTGGCAATTTATAAGTTACATCATACCGTCACCTTCGATTCCGTCCGTATCACCCAAAAATAAATACTGAAAACGGGGATTTTAACGCCCCAGGCATTGAACGATTCCAAATAGATCATGAAAATGGGGATTTTCAATCCCCCAAAAATTGGACGGTTCCAAATAGAACATGAAATTGGAGATTTTAACGCCCCTGGAATTGTACGATTCCAAATAGAACATGAAGGAGTCTTAATGCCCCTAGTATTGAACGATTCCAAATAGAACATGAAAATGGGAATTTTAGCGCCGTCCTGGCATTGTACGATTCCAAATAGAATATGAAAATGGGGATTTTTAATGCCTATAGCATTGCACGATTCCAAATAGAACATGAAAATGGTGATTTTAACGTCCCTGGCATTATACGATCCCAAATAAACCTTGAAAATGGAGATTTTTCATACGAGTCAAATTTGCTTTGTTCCATATAATCAAAACAGAACGTACCACATTGACATCAGACTATATTGTCCAAATAAAATGAAAAAAAAAGAGAATTTTTCATGCTTATCACATTCGCTTGAAGAAAATACACTATATTTACTCATTTAACAAAATTATATTTCAATATTTGAACTTCATTTTTTTAATAATAAAAATTTATTTTCTAATACTAACAATTCATTTTTATATTCAAAATACACATGCATCTGTGAGAGAATATTTTAACAATCTATCGTTTGATTTTCCAGAAAAAAAAGCAAATTACTATTTTCCCTATATCATCATAAGCATATTTGCTTTTCCGACTTAAATTAAAAAAATAACAAGTGCCGTGACCTTATAGTTTTCCGAGTATTGCACCCAGTATATGTCCTTGGTTATGGGTTTTGTCCTCATATATATGATTTTTTTATAATGAGTATTTCTCTCAGACATTTATTTTTGGATTTTGCCTTTCAATATAATTTGATCATGATGCTGATGATGAGATGTTGCTCCTAAAAACTAGAGGCTCTCAAGAGCCTGTATAGCTCACCTGGTCCATGGCTGACATAAACTGCAGCCCAAGTAACCTCAATGTTAAAAGGTCTCATTTTCTAGTATCTTAATAGACTTCGATGTAAATATGGCCCATTGTTTCAGGAGATTTTTGATAGGGTTGTGTGTTTAACAATGTTTCCCAATGGTAGCCATATTGGATGAGGTACCAACATAAAAATCACAAACTTTGAAGGGGGCCACCCAAGGACTATTGAAACTTAATTTGGTTTAAATTGTTTAAGCAGTTTCAGAGGAAAAAATCTTTGAAGCTTTTTCCCTAGGTTCCTATGTTAATCTATGTTTCCATTGGCAGGCATGTTGGGTTTGATGTGGACTTGCGGGACAAATTTTTCACAGTGAGCCAACAAAGGACAATTATGATGGTTTTTTCCAATTCGCAAGTATTTTCAGAGGAAAAGATCTTTGAATGTGTTTTCCAGTAGGTCCCAATGATAAGCTAATTTCTTATCTTGATCACTTTTACTTGTATCAGATTTTTTATATCTACAACGGTTTTTGAGTTATTTGCCAAAAACAGCAATTTACCCCTACATGCTATTTTTTTGTAACTGCAGCTATGTTGTTTGGTCCACGGACCTTTCGGATGCAATTTTTAAACAGGAAACCCTGGTTATAATTCAGGCCAAGTTTGGTTAAAATTAGTTCAACGGTTTCAGAGGAGATTTTTGAAAAGGTTTACGACGGACGAACGAAGGACGGAAAATGATGGCGATAGCTCACAGTATTTACCGTTAATCATGAAACTTTGGTATATTTTTTCGTGTATTTTATGGTCCAAACTGACCGATCTTTCATGAGATAAAAAGGGAAAAAATATTGTATAAAATTTAGTACCTGGACCACCTTACCCTGTTTCGTGAACACTAAATGACCCTGTAACTTTGATTTAAGTAGTTGAACATCTAATCTTTGGGTATAATATATAGCAATACACTATGAAAAGATATGGAGTAAATGCAAATTAGACAAAGTTTCTACAAATACTTGCTAACAATGGAACAACACTTTTGTTGTTCTCATTCATCTTGAAGTCCTCATGAGGCCTTCAACAATAGGCTTTGCCTATACCTCATAGTAAGTTCAACACTACCCCTAGCACAAGTCTGACATTTTATATTTTGTTTTTATGAGATGTATTATTTCAACATCAATTTACTGCAGTTTGATTTCTTTGTTATATAAACAAGAAAAAAAACTGGATCAATATATGGTATCTTTTAGAAATTTTGATAATTGGTTTGATCTTTCAACTAACAGTCACAGAGCAATAAAACCATTAAAAAGATAGCCCTATTTTATGTAATTCAACGTTGTAAACGGAAATGCAGTCTGCCTGTTAATAGCTACAAATTAAGCCGTACCATGCACAGATCTTACCAGAACACGCACGCCAGTTAGGGATTTATTTTGTAAAAGATTATTTTGAATGAAACAAGGTTATATATATTGACTACCAGAAAAACGTAATTGAAAAAATATACAGAAGTCTAGATCTGTTTTAAAAGTTTTTGATTGTTTCAGAAGTCAGCAAATATCGATATTGATAGTTTCTCTCGAACTTCTGGGATTTTTTATTTTAAGTTTCACATATGCAACATCGTCTGACCGCAAATCGATTTTTGCACTGCACAATGCAAATTTCAACCACGAAGAGCTCCAAACAAACATTACAGATACTTATGCAGCTAACAATTTCCTGGTGTATTTTAGATGCACTGTAATCATAATCTGATAAGAATATGCGAGTTTTGATTGATGAATTGGAAAGTCAAAGCAAAATCATATTGCATTTATTAAGGGTGGGTAGTTAAATGTTCAAGGAATGGTGTTAACTTGCTTTTCGTTGCAATGTGGCTGAATAGGCTTAATTATAGTGTTGTGTTTCTGTTGGCATTCAGTATAAGTAATAATCAGGTAGTAGTCTATAATTGACTGGTTATGAGGGAATAGCAAGTTTTTTTTTGTGTCCGCGAGACCCTGACTATTGACCGAGGCGTAGCCAAGGTCAATAGTTTGTGTAAAGGGACAACACAATTGCTATTTATAAAAAAAAAGTCTATAATAGAAAAAAGGAAGGAAACGGGGAATGTGTCAAAGAGACAATGACCCAAATGGGATTAATAAAAACTCAAAGCCACCATTAGATGATCAATGAACGGTGAGGAAATTCCACACCCAAGGGCAGGTCGGAGTAGGCCCTAAATAATAATATATAAATTAACTAGTCTATAAGTATTTTATTATACCAAAAACACATTTTGATTTAAACCAATTTAAAAGGAAAAGTATGCTACGATGAAACAAGTGTGCAGTATGTTTGATTTTCTACTTGATAATATATTAGTCATATTTGGAGGTACTATATATCAACAGCAAGTTGGCATACAAATGGGGACTAATTGTGCACCTCTACTCGCAGCTTTATTTCTATATTCTTACGAGACTGATAAGATAAAAGATGATAGATCCTTCAATCTAACCTAAACATATTATGTTCTTTCCATCAATAATGCATCTTTTGCTAAATGGATCCCATTAATATATCCACCAGAACTAGAGATAGAGGAAACGACAGAAACCACCAGATCTAAAACTTTTTGGACTTACCTCTCGACTTTGACAGAAATGTTCATTTCAGAACAAACTTAACAACAAAAGGGACGATTTTAATTTCAAAACTATCAATTTCCCTAACATGAACAGTAATATTCCAGCTTCTCGGAGTGTATGTTTCACAGCTGATTCGTTACCCTAGATCTAGCACAAATTATAAGACTTTCTCATAGACACAGTTATCTCCGTGACCGCCTTACTAATCAAGGCTTCAAAGGATCTCATACGATCAATAAAAAAGTTCTTTAATAGATACCAGTCCCTTGTGGAAAAGTTTGATGTTTCGGTCCGATATGTGATTCAATATTCTTTTTTTACTTAATACTGAGATGATCATGTCTTTTTAACTGTCCACGACCTTTCAATGGCAATTACTGTTGAGTTGCTATCGGACACTACCGCAATGGAAGGGGAGGTTTAGAATGCCAAAAACTGGTTGACTCACCATTTCTTTTGAAATGCCTATATCAAGTCAGGACCATTGCAATGGACAATTTTTCCGTAGGTTTCTACCTGATTTGTCTTTTTGTCTCGCGGACTTCGTTTCTTGACAACTCTGTTCGGTAATTTTGTTATTACCTCAATTTACAATTTTTAAATCATCTTTAAATCATTTTTTCTATCTTTTTATAATAACAATTTCATTCCACAACAAACAAATTTCTGTATTATTAAAACTTTTACGAAAGGATATGGAGTAAATAAACATGAGACCATAATATATGTTAACTCCAACTGCAATAATGTAAATGAGCTGTATGGCCTTTTCGGAAATTAATTCCTCATCAGCAACACTAGAACCCAAAGATATAGGAACATAATTCGCTTAAAAAATGTTTAAATGGTAAAAACCAAACGAAATCCGAATAATCAGCAATATCAAATCTAAACAATTATTATTTCTATTGTCATCAACAAATTCATTCTACTGCAAAGCGAATATTGTTCACTGTAATTTGCATAGCTAGTTAAGAGTTATATGATTGATAATGTGTTGCAATGTAGAATATATGATTCCGCATGCCAACAGTGATGAAAATCATCTTTCTAAACCTGTCAACATCGGAAAATCCAGCAAGGTCTTCGGCTGGATTTGAACCCCTGCTTGTTGTCATCTATGGCAACACCGCCTGCACTATGTCCAGTGCCCTAGACCACTCGGTCACCTAGGCTATATAAAAATATAGCTTTCGGTAACTGGGTCATAACACCCACCTAATGTTCATCATGTACTAAGTTACAACTCTAGATTTCCTACGAGGAGAAATGACCAGGTTACCGAAAGCTATATTTTTATATAGCCTAGATGGCCTAGAGTGGTCTAGGGCGCTGGACATAGTGCAGACGGTGTTGCCATAGATGACAAGAAGCTGGGGTTTAATCCAGCCGAAGACCTTGCAGGATTAACCCTCTTCCATTCTAAGAAAAACGCGACTTAAAAAAATAAATTTTACTACCAAGCCCCATTGCCGTGAGGCAATTTCGCTATTCATATCTTTAGTTTCAAACCCGTTTAGGTTCTAATTTAATACTCTTTTACATGTTTTTACGAATATATATGACTATATGTTTGTTGACTATCCCTCTTTCATGATCAGTACAAACATGGATGTAGCATTGTTCGACATCTAACGATAACTTCCGCTTAAACCGGTGCTAGGGGGCCGTCTCAAAGTTACATGGGGTATGATGAATGCTTCATGGCAACTTAAAGATGAAGAACAATTTGGTTTTAACATGTATTTGAAAAGACTTCGTCTCATGGGCATTTACTCCATATCCTTTTGTTCACGAATGAACATTATGCTTTTATATATAAATAACCTTGGTATTTAGTTATTTGTTACCACTTGATTGATACCTCTGCTGGGACTGTAAGTCCCCGTGGGTATTCACCAGCTCAATAGTCGGTACTTCGGTGCTGACCCGATTCGATTTGAAACCTTACAATATCTAAATCTTTGTAAATTTTGTTGAAAACTAAGGAGTATCTCCCTCATGCAAATCTCTGTCCTTATCTGATTTTAGCTTTACATTTAGATCTTATTGGTCATTTGATCTCTCTCAGTTTTTAACATCTTTGAGTTTATGGTCTCCAAAACGTTTAGATTTTATCTGCACTGAAGAGACATAAGTTGTCAAAATGCGCATATGCAGAAAATAAATTCACAGTTACTTCGGTATTCAGTTATTTGTCTATATGAACTCATATTTTGTTTGTTTCTGACTAATAAAAACTGTTTAAACAAGTGAGTACAAAAGTACATGTTAGTTTACGGAACAATATCTTGATTTTGGTATACTCATGGTTTTTTGTTTAATTACGTATTACATTTTCATCCATTTGTTTTAAAAGTTTTAAAACAGTTATTTTTATTATTTCTTTAAATATAAACTCCTATTGTCATGAATATTGGTACATATCTCATGCATCATTGTCGCCGGACATATGATGATATGATTAATACACTCAATCTTTTGTTGGACAACATTTTTGTTCGTTTTTGCAAGACTATTTATCAACGGGTCATAGGTATTCCCATGGATACTTATTGTGCACCTTTCATTGCAGATCATTTTCTGTTCTGTTACGAACGAGACTTCATGAAAAAACTTCAAAACGGAACCCTACCAAACACTGATAAACTTATTTCTGTTTTCAATGATAATAACAGGTATATTGACGATATCCTTACTATTGTTAGATTATGTAGACACCCTGACGTCACTCTGTTTTTTTGAGAGTTCACACTGTAAGTGCTTTAGTTTTTTGTGTTGTATATGTTGTGGTTGTATGTTTTGTGGGCATGTAGTGTCTTTGGTGTTCCGTCTTCTGGTGTTCTTGCTTTTGCCTTGTCTCTGGACTTTGATTTATGTAATCGTGTGCTTTTTTTCCTCCGGTATTCTACTGCCGTTGTTTTTTACCCACAAGATCTGAAATTAAATAAAGATAGCAATTCGTCAAAATACTGCCCTTTTCTGGGTCTATCTATCATTATTGACTCTAGTAAAATAAAAACTAAAGGGATAATTTTGATTCCACTATTACTTAACGGCGACATTCCTCTAGCTTCATCCTAAAGGGTGTGTACTTCTCAACTAGTACGATTCGCACGCGTTTGTTCTACTCTTGACGATTTTAATTAACATAACCTTACAATCACAGCCAACCTTTTACCACAAGGTTACAGATTTCATAAGTTGTTGAACAATTTTAAGAAGTTTTATAATTGATATAAACATTTGATATCAAAATATGGCGTTACTCACAAACAGCTTTTTACTATGGGCATTTCTTATCCTCGTTTCCACGGATATGTTATTAAAAATGCCATAAATTGATTAAAGATCACGAAAAGCTGAGACGTAACTTACATTCTTTACGTAATAGAGGATATCGACAAGATATTCTGCTTGCATCCGTAAAATTAGCTTTGAGATCTAGTAACCTGAAAATTTTACACACATGCTAGCCTTTCACTGATACTTCTAATGTCTACTGAAATATGATGATTCTTGCCCAAACCCTTTGGGAAGTTTTGAGTCAGATTTTTCTTCCGCAGTGCGATAGTGTTTTACCAGCGAACTAGGCTCCTTGAGCTAGCCGGCAGTTTAGCGGCGAGCACCCCTTGACCCATCTTTCAATAATACGTATTGTCATTTTCTCTCCTTTCCAGATTTTGGTCATGGAGTTAGTAGTCTACCTGTATTGGGTTTTATTCGTATGTTTATGATACCATAGGGAAAGGGGACAGATAACGGGTAGGTTTGGGTATCCATAAACCGGTTAAACCCTACCGCTGGATTTTGCTAGTGCCGGTACAAAGTCCGGCTGTCCCGAGTTCCTATGTTTGTTTACGTTTGTCTTTTGTCTTGTTTTTGTTTTTCCTGTTTAGTTCCCTGCTGGCAGATTATGCCATGTGACTGTAATTTTCAGCCACTGTAGATGTTTCCTGTTATCCCTTCTTTTACATGACTAACCTTTCAGTTTAATATTTGTTAATAAGGCATAACTAAGGTATGCAAACTTTGACATAGTAAAGTATTTTTCCTCATAAATAAATATTGTCGTTACAATACCAAATAAACTTTCCATATGGTCTTTTCCCAATTCAACATCTTACGAGAATGGGAATTTTGATGGTAAAATTTGAGACAATATTTCTGATTGCAGCAATATGTATGAGCTATAACATATGGGAACCCCCAGTAAAATTATCCAAAGTGCAGTTTGAAGTTGGTTCTATTAAATAATGGAGCCTTCATTTACTGCACTAAACAGACATACTAGTAAGTTGTCGAAATGCGTGTATGCAGAATCCAAATTCACTGTAACTTCGGTATTGAGTAATTTGCTTTGGACACCAAAGCAAAAAAATCAAATACTTTCCGAAAGGATATGGAGTAAATGAACATGAGACCATAACACATATGTTAACTCTAACTGCAATTGATTTTGATGAGCTGTATGGCCATTTCGGAAATAAATTCCTCATCAGCAGCACTAGAACCTAAACACAGGAAATCCACAATTTCAATAAATGTTTAACATGCGAAAACCAAACTAAATCCAAATTAACAGTAATATCAAAAATAGCTAAGGACGAAACTACGATGGAGGGAGTTAAACCTTAGGTTTTAGAATTTACATAAATTTAGAAAATATTAATAACATAGTGTACATATGAGATATAATTTCATGTACAAGCACACCATATCTAAGAAGAATTAAGAGCATACATCTCAAACACGGGGAATTGTTTTACCAACTCCACACTGCATTTAAAAGACAAACTCCTGTATTAAATATTTTACGAAAGGATATGGAGTAAATGAATATGAGACGATAACACATATGTTAACTCTAACTGCAATTAATTTTTAATGAGTTGTATGACCATTTCGGAAATAAATTCCTCGTCAGCAGCACTAGAACCTAAACATAGGAAATCCACAATTTCAATAAATGTTTATCGTTTTATTCTGCTACAATTTATTTTGTATTCAGCAATATGCATATTCTGGATTATATGGGGTTTCCTTGCCATTTTCTTTGAAAATGAATTCTATAATGTCCATGAATCTGATACTAGATCAGCAATAACTTGTTGCCTTTTTTGAAATCACCATAGTAGTAAGCAATGTGAGGTTAACTTTAGCAAAAATAATAATGACAACTTATCAACTATTTGTGTAAGGTGAATAATTTGATGGAAAGCAAAATGACGATAAATGTCGTTTCTTATGATATATATAAGTTCAAAGTTCAAAAGTTCAAAGTTCTTTATTAACCAATCAAGGGCCCTCAATGGGACATATGACAATATTAAATAATAACAAATCATACACAAAAACAAAAATATCATTAAACATACTGATCATATATTATAAATAATGATGTTTTATATATATTCATTTTATTTCAATGTCATGCCAGGGCGCACCGAGACCATGTACACGGTATGACTATTGTAAAATTATTTCATATAAATACCTAAGTTTTATATATATAATACGCAGCATATGATCTGTATATTGTAAAATTGTATGACATACATCAAAATCTCTGGACATTTTCACACCCACTATTCACACTTAACCTTTACCAGAAATATTAGTATAACGCAAAGTAATCTACACTTCATGATCTGATCACGAATATTTCCCTAATTACCATACAGGTACATTTATATTGGAAATCATAGCAAATCACGCCATACCAAAGATGACGTGATTGCAAATTACACTTGTCATAAATATAATTGCTATTTCTCAAAGATAATCATCCAACATAATCTATTACATCTAAATATGAGCAAAGTCTTAATGCCAAAGCTGGCATTTATCTTATCCACACATTTGTTACCCATTGATTAAAAACCCTTTTTGATGTCAAATATCAGGGTCTTCGACTTATTGAAAATAAAAAAAAAGACATTCAAAGAAAAATCAAAACTTTAACACATTTTTTAAATTCATTAATAAATGTATATATGGAACTAGAGCAAAGCTTTTTTTAACATTTTTTTTTAAATTTACTAAGGAAATTAATGTATATATTGTTCTGGATAAACTTCCAAAATATGTCATATTTAAGAGTTTGAAAAATTAACAAATGATACTATTTTTTTAAATAAGTGAGACCCGAACCGTCATTCAAAAAAAAACGAACAATCAGAGTGAAAATAACAAAACACCGTCGTTACTGTAAATTGGTCATTTTGACAACTTATGTCTCTTCAGTACAGATCAAATCAAAACATTTGGAAGACCATACACCGAAATATGTGTAAAAGCTGATACAGAACAAATAATCAATAGGATCTAAAGGAAAAAAAGAAAATCTCAGCTAAGGGCAGATCTATTCATGTGGAAGGTACTCCACATGTTTACCCATATTTTAAAATAATTTAAATATAGCACTTACAAAAAAACTTGAAAATATTTTGTTTTATCTTTTAAAAATCCGAGGTTGCCTTTGAGAATTTTAGGAAATTTACCAAATTGGAATAAAATATCTATGAAATCCAATCAGTGAAAATGTTTGTTCTTATCGAAACAAATTTTGAAAGTAATTCAAAATTACGTGTTGTTTTTTTTTTTTTTTGTTTTGTTTTTTTTGTTTTTTGTTTTTTTTTCTCTCCTTTCAAGATTGTGGTCATGTTGTTAGTAATCTACCTGTATTGAGTTTTATTCGTATGTATGTTTTTTCTACTATAAGGAAACGGGACAAATAAAGGGGAGATTTGGGTACCCATAAATCGGTTTAACCCTAACGCTGGCTTCTGCTAGTGCCGGTGCCAAGTCCGTTTGTCCCGAGTTCCTATCGTTGTCTACGTTTCTCTTTTGTCTTATTCGTGTTTTTCCTGTGTAGTCCCTTTGTGGCATGTAATTATTATAATTTTCAGCCATTATAGGTGTTTTCTGTTATCCATTTTTACATAACTGTCATTAAGAGTTCCAGAAAATTAAAATTGTAGATGAAATAGATACAAGACAAAATTCGTACAAATGCGTGTGCAGATGTAATCAATTCTTACACTTTTTTTCTATTTTTAATTATCTAATATTGCAATTTTAATACATTATGTTGGATGATCATTCAGTGACACAAAACGTAAGGAAAAGGCAATTATATCATCGGGTGTTAACATAAGCAATCACGCCATTTATAGTACAACAATCGAGATAGTACAACAATCCTCCATGAAAAATATTTCTGTCACACAATCAGGAAACTTTTCTTGGTTACACAGTGTAAATAATACTGAAATGACTAAATACCGAACTTACTTTGCATTTTAATTCTGCATATGTGAATTTCGACAACTTATGTCTCTTCAGT
>MJUU01008679.1:0-12612 GCA_002080025.1 Modiolus philippinarum | reverse complement strand
GCTTTGCATGAGGGAGATACTCCTTAGTTTTAAACAAAATTTACAAAACTTTAGATATTGTAAGGTTCCAAATAAAATCGGCTTTCGGGTCAGCACCGAAGTACTGACTACTGGGCTGGTTAGTACCATAGGGGACTAACAGTCCACCAGCAGTGGCATCGACCCAGTGGTAAGAAATGACTAAATACCGGACTTACTTTGCATTTTAATTCTGCATATGCGCATTTCGACAACTTATGTCTCTTCAGTGCAGATAAATCTAAACGTTTGGAAATAATATCTAACCTACGGAGGAGTTGGTTGAGGGAAAGCATGAGGTAGATTATATACAAATACTAAACATAATACCTCGCCACTTTGTGTGGCGGGGTATAAAAAAGCATAAAAATAAAATAAAGATTTATTTTTTACATCAACATTGTAAAACTCTTACGCCTTGAATTGGAAAAAATGGAAATCATATTTAGTCATCTTGCAAAATCTAGAAGTTTAGTAAAAGACTGCTCCATTAAAATTTGGAGGTTTTGTTCTTGTAATTACAAGATAACCAAACCATAAGCTTGTACAGGTACTGATTTTTGCCGTGCTATTTACGTGATCATCAAATTTAGACTTGTTCAAAGCCTTGATTTTTCTTGGTGTATAAATTTCATCCAAACTTAGCTGAATAAAAAAAACATATGAACTAGTAATTTCACATTAATTTCATATGATGATGCCATTTTATGCAAATATAATTGTTGCTTATACTTTGTCGACGCTTCCGGTCTTTCTATTTACCGATTTTCCCTAAGAACTGTACGTATACATTCAAGATCATTCAACAGGCAGATGCCAAATTTTACTGTTGAGAGGGGCATAAAGAATGTAAAGTTTTCAGTTGTTGGACTGTGTTCAATTTATTTAGTTGTCTTTTTTGTATTTTTTTTTCTTTCTTTTATCGGAAGACCTGTGGCCATGGGCTGGAATAACCCCCGTGCATCCCCCACTTATGAATTCTATCCATATTTTTCAGCCCTTCTATATCCACTCTTCAAAATTAAACATGTTAACATGAGCATAACCTGCACGCAATGTTGGAACAGGCCCCTTTTTAGACCCACTCAACGAAATTTTGGATATTTTTCTTTCAGTTGCTTCAAATTATTGATTGGTACCTCTCAGTAATGAATAAATGGTATAAAATGATAGCATATGATATTAGCTTTACAAATATTCCACATAAGTACCATTTCTATACCAAATACGTTATAAAAATTGAAAAACCTTAACCCTAACCCCCCACCGAAATGTTGACGTAAATCTGAAGATTTTTCTCGAAATTGTGTAAGTTCAATGGTCCTTAGAAACCAGAATGTTTTTCATTCCATAATTTTGGAATTTTTTTTAGTCTTTTAATGTTCTTTCTTAAAAATTAAGCATGTCAACATAATGTTTATATGTTTTGAATGACCAAACTATCACTTTTAAATAGATAATTAAAACACATCTTTGACTATTTTCGTTTTCGACAAAGTTTTGTCCCTTTTTTGTCTCATCTTATCTATCAGTGGTTCAAATTCATTAAAAGTTGGTTTAAAATGGAAGTACATAATGTCTGTTTTACAACTGGTACAAATTATGGCGATTTTGAAGTATTATAAACTTCCTACATCCTTAAAAGTTCCCCCTACCCCAACAAATTTACTCTAAAATTGTCAATTTTTTGTCTGTGTTCGCATAAAAACTACCAGGACAAGCAAATTGTGTGTTGTATATGACAAGGTTGCATGAATTATATTGTGATTTCGTATTTTAACAGCCATTTGTTGACTTAAACTCGATATCTTCCCCGAAATTGATGAAAAATGGTCATTTTCTACATTTCAGATTTGCGCAAAGTTCACTGTAAAATCGTTAGACAAGCAATATCTGAAGGATATATCTGCAGATGTTCTTAGGGATATATAAGTTGTCTTAAAACATTGCTTAGAAAAACAAGGAGTGTGTAATGTGACTCTAAATACCGAAAATCGTACCCCTAACCAAACAAATTTTCCCCAAAATTGACAATTTTTTGTATATTTTCGCATAAAAAATTTTATGAAAAATGTCAATTTTCTGTATTTCAGATATGTCCAACGTTGACTGTTAAATCGTTATATATGTCAAATCTGGAGGATAAATCTGCAAGTATGCCATTTAATTGTTCTGTACGATACATTAGTTGTCTTAAAACATTGTTTAGAAAGACAAGGATTGTTTAATGCGACTTTAAATACCGAAAATCTTACCCCTACCCCAACAAATTCACCCTAAAATAGTCATTTTTTTTTTGTCTATATTCGCCTAAAATAACCAAAACACGCAAAGTCTGCATAGCATAAAGAAATGTTGCATTAATTTTATCATGATTTGTCATTTTAAGTCCCTCTTGTCAGATTAAACTCAATATTTTGTACAAAATTGATGAAAATGGGAATTTTCAGCATTTCAGATTTGTCCAAAATTCACTTTTAAATAGTTATATGTGGCAAATCTGGAGGTTATCTGCAGGTATGCAAATTCATTGTTCTAACCGATTTATAAAGTCATCATAAAACAATGATTAGAAAAACCAGGAGTGTTCAATGTGACTCTAAATACCGAAAATTTTACCCGTACCCCAAGAAAATGACGCTTAAAAATCCCAAAAATATGCCTGTTTGTACATATTTATGAATAAAACATAATAATATTTTTACTTTCATTTAAGAAATGCATTAGATATGTTGCAATATGCAATTTCAACATAGAAAATATGGGTAAAATTGAATATTTTGGGCGATTTTCCAGAAAACTGGGAATTTTCAGCATTTCGGAATTTTAAAATTTTAAAAATTGTTGTACAGCTGCCCATAAACCACGCGCATGATCTTATTTGTTAAATATGGGAGTCTCTATGCATTTTTGTGTTTGAAATATTATGTTATTGGACCTATATACAATGTTAAAGCTTTTCAAGCTGAAAAAAATGAAATAAATTGTGTTGAAAAAGAATTTTTTTCGGGGGNGGGGGGGGGGGGGGGGTAATGTGTTTTCAATTTATGATTGATTGATTGATTGAATATTATTTAACGTCTACTCAGCAATATTTCAGCTATATCAAGACGAGAACAAGTTTGTTAATAAATCATCACTTTGGGGTATGGAAAGGGCCATGGGACGGGAAATTCTGACTGCCACTGGAAAAGTAGGGTGAAATCGTCAAGGGCGGGGAATTTAGCCTTGTAGCCGATCACCTACGGACCACCCCAAAAGAGCTTGCTACAAGGGTTCTTTAACGTGCAGGAAGCGTGGCGTTTCTTCCAACACGTGGACCTGAGTTTACATCCAATCCGAAAGATGGGTTGTGTATTTATCAATCCAACACAACCACGGAATGGATCCTATTTCTATATCCCGGGACCCTCGGGGTTTTCAATTTATGAGAGTTTAGTTAGTCTAAAATGTTCAAAAGCATACTTTCTAATAGCTATACATCGGCAAACGAATACCGAAGCAAGATAAAATGAAACGTTATTTAATCAACATCTTTACGTTATATACCAAATTCACGAAGTTTTTACATTTCTAAGTCAAAACAGCAATAATTCTGAAAAAACGGAAAATTCCCATTTTTTTATAAAATTTCGAGCAGAAGGGCCAAAAAAGACCCCTTAAAAAGTTTGAATCTACTTAAATGGGCTTCTGCATGTCAACTTTAGTGAAATGCACAAATTAATTTGCATTAGACATCATCGTTCTATCATTTAGAGCCTGAATACTTTAAATTTTCCCTTAATTTCAAGGGGGAGGCGTGCTAATTTTGGCATTTCTGATCCCACAATAAGTCTGACTCTAAATTTGTTTTTGACATAATTTGTTGCTTACATATCATAAATCATTATTGCATTGGCAATATATCTAATAATTGCCAATTATTAGATATATATATTCAAATTTGTACGATCCAGGAGTAAAAAAGTCGAAATTGTGAAAATATTTCAAATTCCGAAAATTTACATTTTTTCAAAAATTTTAAACCGAAAAGCAAAATTTTAAGGACTTTAATTGTCTTATTTTTCAACATTGTATCACAATTGATAAATTAGGCATAAAAACTAGATCAAATGATGAGATTTATTTATCTGAAAGGAATTGACAGCTTAAAAATCGCCATTTTCGCAATTTTTTGCATGGGAGGGGGACATTTTTTGCATTCCCAGATCATAAAAATCGCGTAAAGTGGCCAAACTTGTGTCTATTGTAAAGTATATTAAATAAGCTTCAATTTTGTACTAAATTTCAGTACATCTAACTTATCTACATAAAAATTAAGAAGCTTAAAAGATGAAATTACGATTAAAACTAAAATACAAGAATTGTGTGTGGTGTACTATAAAAGTGGCCCTATACTGTCTATGCGTGCAGGTTATATTCGTGTTAACATGTTTTATTTTGAAGAGGGGATATAAAAGGACTGATAGAAATCGGTCTGAATCATAAGTGGGGGTTGGGGGTGCACGGGAAGTGATTTCAGCCAGTCGCCTACTGTCTTATATCCAGAAACTTATTTAGTTGCTTCAAATAGTCACTCAGTAAGCAGACAGTAACAAAATACAGTTAATTTTGTTTCTGCATATGCGCATTTCGACAACTTATGTCTCTTCAGTGCAGATCAAATCAAAACATTTGTAAGTCCATTAATGTTTGGAAGTCAAATAGATTAAACAAGAACGTAATTAGTTCATTGAAGATACTTATAAAAGGGAAACATAGCAGGCATTTTGGAATTATTATACCATTTATAACAAAATTATTTTGGGGTATTTATTGTATCTTAAAAAGACAAAAATAATGATAATATTTCGATGCTTCTAAAATACTTCATCAATTAATGTAAATGTACAAAATACCATTCCTACCATCAATGAATGAATGGAATGTCTCACATATTGGGTAAGCATAGTAAAATGTTTTGTTTGATTCATGTCCCTTGCAAAAAAGTTATGATTAAAAATGGCAAGTTCTAAAATAAGCTTTTATGAAAAAAA
The DNA here is from genome assembly GCA_002080025.1 of Modiolus philippinarum. Taxonomy (NCBI): domain Eukaryota; kingdom Metazoa; phylum Mollusca; class Bivalvia; order Mytilida; family Modiolidae; genus Modiolus; species Modiolus philippinarum. The sequence goes on along the minus strand of MJUU01008679.1, from coordinate 7,558 downwards.
AAATAAATGATAATGAGAAAAAATAAAGTTTAAATATGTTTTTATCGATTATATGTCTTTATTTTCAAACTAGCTTAATACAAAAATATCTTTTTTATACTTTATTAGTTTGAATTGTCACATGATTCTTGAAAAGAAAACATCTAGTTACTTCGAAGGGTAGGAAGACAATCAATTTTACAGCTACGTGATTAGTTTATTGAAGATGGTCATAAAAGGAAACATAGTAAACAATTGCTCGGGGTCTTTGAGAATTATGTTTGAGGAATTGGATGAATGTTTTAGAAACACTCAGCTATATGCCTCTAAATTTAGAGGATAACAGACAGCTTAAACATAAAGTTGAAATTGTAGATATATGCTAATATCTGTACAAAAGTATTATGCCTTTTTATACAAACAAAAGACAAATAATTGTACATCTGTAAGCGTATATGCAGAACTAAAATTTCCATATTTTTGGTAATGAGTACTTCTTATTTTGACTACTTTTGGATTATGACTTTCCATATAATTGGATTATAATGCTGCTGATGAGAGGTTACTCCTTGAAACACGTGTACAGCATAACGAATTTTACTGTTTATCCTGCAATGGTTGTATTTACTAGACGAATACGACCCTACGAATATTTTTTTTCGTATTCGTAGGGTAGACTGGTAACTGGTCCACGATTTTGAATGAAGAAAAGACAGGGTGACTGGTTTGAAACCTCGAATACTTTGACGTCTTAGTGTAAATTCTCTTATGACGTCAGGGATTATACCAAAATGGCCGAAGTTGTTTACTGTCTTCCTGGTCCCGCTTCACTAAGAAAATGCATTTTTAAATATGGTTTAAATAATTGCAGGATAAAAACAATATACGTACATTGTCGGAAATATAAAATTTATTTGTACTCGCTGCGAAACAGGTGAGAAATACTCGGTAAACCTCGCATTTCTACCTGTTTCTAAAGCTCGTCAAATAAATTTTATATTTTTTTTATATATTTATTAAGCAACTTGGGTATTTTTTGCATTTTGAACAATTGGGCCGATGCAACTGCTACGGGACCAGACGTCCCGAGGGTATTCACCAGCCCCATAGTCAGACTTGTCTGACATGAAAATTTTACCTTGCGTTTACAGAAATTTACAGTGAATATCATGATTCTAATAAGTTAAATATACTGAGGCTTCTTTCCGTGTGTGGCACTCTGTAGATGTCCTTGGTACTGGATTTGGCCTCCTATTTCGATATTTTTGGTAATGAGTTCTTCTTTTTTCTTTACTACTTTTGGATATGGCTAACCATACTATTTGACTCTAATATTGCTAATGAGAGGTTATTCCTTGAAACACGTGTACAGCATAACGAAATTTACTGTGTTTTATGCAACTTGATTTTTTGTTTCGCTCTCAAAGATCTTCAATTACAAAAAAAAAATAGAATATCATGCCCTCGCCTCAATATTTTTGGGCAGAAAGTCTAACGAACAAGAAATTTAATTGGGGTGGCCTAAAAAATATTATACTTTACCTATCTATAAATTTAGATGTCAAAATACTATACCTATAAGTTATGAAGAAAAAGATGCCTTAAATAGTAAATAAGTATAGCAACAACTCCCTGCCTGCTTCGAATTAGATGAAGATATTGTCAAGAGCCGAAATCCAAAGGCACAAAGACACAGCAGTAGCAAAACCACCAGAAAAGTTGTGAACCGCAATGGTTTTGACCTGATACAGGCATTTCTAAAGAAATTGGCTGTTAATCCGGTTCAATTGCCAGCCGCACCTTCCTTCGATTGTGGTAGTGTCCGGTAGCAACTCAATGGAAATTGCTGTTGAAAGGTCTTAGACACTGAAAAGAAATGTTCATCCCAGTACTAGTAAACTTAAGGCTCGGAAACTAGGCCTGAATCGCCCACCTGAAAAAAAATGCTTGTAGCAGGTGATGAAACTGATGGTTATCTCATAAAATCCTGTGTTAAAATATGTTCTGGGTAGACGATCTTGTTTTTTTTCAGATCAAAACAAAAATAAGCAATCTTGGCTTGGCTGAATTTGCTTCAATAGTTTAGGCGCATATGATGAAAAAGATTTTTACCTATAAGGTTCACATTTTAAACGAAGCCATTTCTTTTGTCGGATCCAAAAAAAATAAAATGTGCAATACTTGTGAAGGACCTTCCATATCATTCCTTTTAAGTGGAGATAATAACAAAATTACCGAAGTGGTCAAGAGCCAAAGTCCATGAGATAAAAAGACAAATAACTAAATACCGAAGTCACTGTGAATTTACTTTCTGCATATGCGCATTTCGACAACTTATGTCTCATCAGTGCAAATAAAATCTAAACGTTTGGAAGACCATAAAATCAAAGATGTTTAAAAACTGACAGAGAACAAATAACCAAAGTGATCTAAAGTTAAAGCCAAAATCAGCTAAGGACAGAGCTTTGCATGAGGGAGATACTCCTTAGTTTTCAATAAAATTTACAAAATTTTAGATATTGGAAGGTTTCAAAAATAATCGGCTTTCGGGTCAGCACCGAAGTACTGACTACTGGGCTGGTGAATACCCTCGGGGACTAACAGTCCACCAGCAGTGGCATCGACCCAGTGATAACAAATAACTAAATACCGAAGTCACTGTGAATTTACTTTCTGCATATGCGCATTTCGACAACTTATGTCTCATCAGTGGAGACAAATCAGGTGGAGACCGCCGGCAAAATTGTCGACTGCAACGGTAAAGACTTTCATTTTTTTTTTAATAATTTTTTTTTCATCGATTGGGAACAAAATGTGCAATCTTTGTGAAGGACCCTCCATACACCATTCCTGTAAGGATTGGTTGAATTTGCTTCAATGGTTTCAGAGGAGAAGATGAAATGTGAATTTCCCATAGGGCCAATGTTAACTATATTCCGTAGTGTTTATAAAATTGCTTCCAGGTGTATAACTGAACGTATAAAATCTGTATTACCAATCTTGATAAGCAATGATCAAACAGGTTTTTTTTTCCGAGAGATATATAGGAGAAAATACTCGTTTGATATATGATCTACTTTTATATACAGAGGATAATAATATACCTGGAATACTCCTCCTCATTGATTTCGAAAAGGCATTTGACTCATTTTCATGGTTATTTATTGAAAACGTTCTTGATTTCTTTAATTTTGGTAATTCGATAAAATGTTGGGTAAAAACATTTTATACAAATAGTACTTAAGCTGTTACACAAAATAATTTTCTGTCAGAGTTTATCAACATTCAAAGAGGCTGTAGACAAGGGGATGCGCTTTCACCGTATATTTTTCTTCTTTGTGCAGAAATTTATATTTATTCGTCATGATGAAGATATAAAAGGTATAACTATAGATTATACTGAATATTTAATATCTCAATATGCTGATGATACATCATTAATTCTTGATGGTTTGCCAGATACCTTGGATGCATCTCTTCGTTTACTGCAGAGATATGCAGATATGTCAGGACTTAAGATACAGTTAGATAAGACAGAGGTGGTTTAGATTGGGAAAAAAAGATTTAGCCAAAAATGTGTGTAAAGTGTGGACTGAAGTGGGGTTCCAGCAAATTTACTTTACTAAGAATCAAATTTTCTGTTGATCTTGGCGAGATGGAAACTTTAAATTAAATTCCTACAATTAAAGAAATAGAAAATATCTTAAAACAATGATCAAATCAAATATTGTCCCCAATCGGGAAAATAATAGTTGTAAAGACTTTAATAATTTCAAAGTTAAACCATTTGTTCCTACAATACCATGCCCAAATGATATATTAATGAGATAATTAAATTGTAAAATATATTCCTGTATATGGGATGGTAAACCTGACAAGGTCAAGGGAGATGTTCTTTATCAAACATATAGTTTAGGGGGTTTAAAAATGTTAAATGTTGAGATGTATATTAAAGGTTTGAAACAAACATGGATTTAAAGAATATTCAAATGTGACACAAAGTTAACAAAACTACCGTTCTTTTCTGAGAATATAAATATAACAAGCTTATCATACTTAGGTCCTTTTAAAAAAAACTTATAAATCCGTTCTGGGAAGAGGTGTTTACTGCTTGGAATGAACTCAAGTGTAAGGAGAACTTGTCATATAGAGTAAACGTCACATCAACTATTATTTGGAAAAACAATCAAATAAAGATAGGTAACCATTCTGTGTGGTATAAGGAGTGGTCAGAGAAAGGTATTTGGCTAATAAATGACTTAATGGACAAAACAGGACAATTAATGACATTTTTAAAATTTCAAGAGAATTACCAAATTAAACCCAATTTCTTAACATACCAGGGTATAATTTCAGCAATGTTTACAGTATAGAATAGTGCATAAAGTTTGAGGCACAAATGTTTTTTTATTTAGAAACAATTTAACATGTATAGGACAAAGTTGTCCAGATAGTAAATAAATATTTTCGCTCTAAAGAATTATTTAAAAGAAAATCTTTCAACAGAAAAATGCATTTACTATAAAAATAAAGATATTTTAAAAGCAGATATTTGGTGGAACCTCTGGTTCCAAATACTAAACTAATAAGAATATTTTCTTAAGCATGTTTCAGAGAGAATGTGTGAGAGAATGAGGATAGAATATATGATTGTGTGGGTCAGTGCATAATATTGTTACAATTTGAGGACACACCACAATTTGGACAGTGGGATGTGTGGACCTCAATTAATATTTCTTTATTTTTTATAATGAATGCAGTTGACTGTTGTTGTAAGAATGTGAGTACACCCTTTTTCTCTGTGATCTTCAAAAATATATCAAAGTAATATATGTATGTATAAATTAATGAGATAGAAATAATGTTTTCTATTCCAATCTTTGCCATCTCTGTCTATATCCTTTATGATTAATTATAAACATATCTGTTTTGCAACGCATTACTGTCTACCTTTTTTGATAGTATAGATATCCATTACGTCGGTTCTTAGTACAACACAAAAATAGTAAACAAATATATTTTAAGAAGTATACTCCGAAAAAGAAAGGAAAGGAGTAAATGTCAAGGAGACAACATCCCATATCCAGGTTAAAAGGACCCAAAACAAAGCATCTAGGGGTCACCGTACGGTCTTCAACACAGTGAGGAACCTCACACAATATGCAAGCCCTAAATGGCCCCAAAAAGGTAAAAAGTGAATAAATCAATGGAAACAAACCACATCCAATAACCCAAATATCAAGAAACTAAAATTTTATAAGAAGACACGGACAAGCCAATCACCAACATATTCCTGACTTGAGACAGGCCCAAAAATTGCGGTGGGGTTAAACTCGTTTTCTTGGATCCAAACCCTCCCCCTATGTGTGGTGAATGGCTAAAAAATAAATACACAAAAGACTCACAGTAAAAATCAAACTAGAAAAAGGTCCAACTTATCAAAACGAGTACCCTTACAATGAAGTACATAAAACATGAAAACAATACACACAGGTACTGTCCGGACAAATGCTCGCAGTTACTGACAGCTAGCTAAGGACATAATTTCCGTTGACTATGATATCAAGCCTTCTTACATATGAAACTTCAATTGAAATACTTCTAAATAGATTTGGTATAACAACATCATCAATTATGAAAGAAGAACATGATAATGTGCAATGTCAAATACTGCCAATATGAAAAATTGCTTAAATTTAGTTATGGCGTAAAGCATTTAGGTAATGATCAATATTTTTCCTAACAAAAACCAGAAGTAAAGATTTAACAACAATGCTGTATTTATATCCTTTATGAATAAGTTTGTTTAACGGATTAATAAGTTTAGAAGGACAATTTTATTAATTTATGCGCTTTGTAAATGATATTGCCATAGAAGTTTGGATGTGAAATGCCCTGATGTATAAGAGCCCTGCATGTAGAACCAAATTTTCTTAATAAGTCAATGTATCTATAATAAAATTTAGAGAATGTTTTTATCAATTTATGATATCTAAACCCTTGATGCAGAAGTTTTTCAGTGAGACAAAGATTTCGGTCGTTGAAGTCAGAAACATCACTACATACTCGATCGTGCATATGGAACAAGTTGTGAAATGTAGACCCCGTAAGAAGGGGCTAACGGAACATCGCCGTCGAGATGGGGAAAATTGACTATAGGGAAGAAGAAATCATCCCTTCTATCATAAACCTTAGTGTTTAACTTTCCTTGATTTATTGATATATCAAGATCAAGAAAAGGAGTATAATCACTGCTGCTATTTGATTTATTTAAAGTAAGTTCTGCAGGATAAATTTCATCTGTAAATTTAGAAAATTCAGGATTGTTTAAAGCCAAAATATCGTCCAAATATCTATTTGTATTGTTAAATTTATCCACTTAATGCTGTTTAGAGGGGTCTTTTGAATTTTTGCCATGAACTGTGACTCGTAGCAATAAAGAAATAAATCTCCTATGTTCTGTACATTTGTTTATATATTGTCATTAAGGTATCTCAAAATCAATTGATGTATTTCACTATAAGCCAAGTGCGAATCGAGTAAAAAAATTATTACCAATAATGCATAAATTATTTCTGCAAATTCGTCAAATTACAGACGAAAAGTGAAATTATTTCATATTTTACGTATTTCTATGCATTAAAATATAAGCGATACCGATTATCATTTAAAATACATTTAGTACATCACAGGTATTTAGATCCCAATCGAATCCATCTCGATGCGTTTTTCAACTGGCTCTAACAACAGCGAAAAATCGTGCAGAAATCAATGAAGTAACGCACAAGGTAAGTTGTAATTTTATAAGGGGCTTGTTTTACATGTATATATACTCAATGAAGCCAAAATTCAGCAATTACAGTGGCATATCTAAACGCAATTAATATTTTTCCACAACGCATCTTACTGATATAAAACAATTATTTGTGTAAAGAAAGTGGATGTTTTAGCTGTTGTTATCAATTTTTAAAGTAAAGCACACAATTATTTATGTTAAATAAGCATCTGAAAATCTTTACAAAACAGATGTACATCAATTATAATCTATACATTGTTTCGTTTTCTAGAGTCAATGTCATAATATCGTAACAATTATGTAGGTTTTTCCCACAGTTTAATTTTGGGAACATATTAGTTTGTCATAGTTAGAAAAACACAGCTTCTGTCAAAATAATATGACGAATGATAGAAAAATCTCTTAATTCAATATAGTACAAAGCTGAAAAAATGCTGAATTGAGGATATATGAAAAGAGGTAGTGAGCGCGAAATTTGTATACATGAGAGAAAAGGTACCATTAAATACAAATGCGTACTTACCCTTAAGGATGGTCACTCCTCAGGTTTTTGAAACTGTCTCTGACTTTCGGAATTCTCTTATTTTATCCATCATTATGAATTAGAAAATTTTGTACACTGACCCCCACTTTTCTTTTCAGAATATGATAGTAAACATCTTCTATAGACTTCTGACAAATTTTGATGAAATTCTTGATATTCCTACGTCGCATTTCAAAGGTTGATTACCTTAATGCAGAGTGAATGAAAAATCTAGAGAAGTTCGGTTTCCCGCCGAAATT